>CAUYQV010154856.1:0-21383 GCA_963574575.1 Galagoides demidoff | reverse complement strand
TAAAGATGAAGAACTAGGATCCAAGACTAATTTTTTCAAATGCACAGTAAAATAGAGCACTTCGTTAGACTGTAATTAAAATATTTTAGCATTAAAAGGAGTAAGAAAATGTTATGTCTACGACTTGTGTATTTTATTCAGTAATAAATATTTACTAAGCACCTGAAGCAGAAATGTAGCCTGCCAATGTTCGCTGGGTTCACACTTTTCCTTTTTGGACAGTCCCTTCTTAACTCAAAATCTTCCCTACCTCCATCTTAGCATCATAAAGCACAAATGTTCTCTCCGAGTTGGAATCTGAGTTCCAAATGTAAATGCTGAGTTTTAAAAGAAAAATGGTATATTAATGTCATGTTCTGTCCAAAATTTTTACCCTTTGAGAAGTGAGAGGATCATGGAATGTAAGCATAATAATGTGACAACTACCTATATTGAGTTGAGATTTATAATTAAATAAAACAAATTTGATTAAACAAACTTAGAAATAATAGTAAGAGTGCCTGATATTTAGGAATATTTGGGGCCAGAGAGGTACTGAAAGCAAATCTCTGTCTCCTCAGTTTTCCCCTTGATGACCCAATTACTCTCATCTCGCCCAGATGTCACAGGATTTAACTCCTTAATGCCGTAGGTTCAGTGACAGAGGTGTCCCAAACAGGGATTTTCCTGCCTAGCCTGTGCATCATTTGGTCATTTAGCCTAGAGAGACAGACAGTCAGAGTAATGTTCACCTAATTTGTTCACTGATAGATCTCAGGACGAAAAAAAAAAACAAAAATAAAAATAAAAAAAACCAAAGAGGTTGAGAACTGAAATATCATTTATGGCTCATCTGTGGAGCAGATGGGTCTTAAAAGTCCTTCAAGAGATAGGAAGGGAACTCCTGTGTGATGGGGTTGTCTGATTCCTAGATATTCCTCAAGATGAATATACCTCTTGGGTCATGTATTAGTCAGCAGAGGGTGGGATAACAAAATGCCACAGACCAGGTTAGTTGAAACAGTGAACATTAGCCCTCAGTTCTGGAGGCTTGGAGGTCTAAAATCAAGGTGACTGTAGATGAAATCTGTAGTAAGGGAAAGTCAAGTATGGCTCAGCCCTCAGACCTAGAGAACCACAAGTGCTCAAGTCCAAAGCAAACATTACCTGTGGCTGAAACAATCATATAGTACAATTCAAGGGCAAACAGGGAGGTTTCCTACCTGTGGTGTATTCATCATACTAATTCAAATAATCTTTAAGTTGAACTAAACATTCCAGGGAAAGGTAAGAGGGTGATCCATGGTCAGGTTACCAAATATTCCAACCTCAGTTCATTAGGATTCCTCAATGCCTTCCTATTATTTAGCTAACTTCACTGATACAATTTTGATTAAAGAGTCCTGAAGAAGGAAAGGTAATTTTGGATTGGGGGTACTGTATAAGAAAGAAGCTATACTCATAGGGCACTGGGCAGCTAGAGGTACGAGGAAAGTATTTATGTTGAGAGATTACAGATGAAAAAAGGAAGTAGAAAAGGAATACGGAACCCTAGGTGAGAAGGTGTGGGCTTCAGATTCTACTGACCACCCGCCCAGCCCTCTTCCTACTTTAAATGATGCACAGTACTCAGTAAACACTTGGGAAGAACGTGGCATCCAGTAATCTTGACATTCATTGTGGTGCAACAAAACCAGAAATAGGCGGGGCTGGGGAATCAGGAGACCTGATTTGGTGACCTCAGGAAGTCACCTTCCCGCCATAGTCGCCAAGTTGCCCTTTCTCAGGCAGGCTTTCTTAACACTGGACTACCTACATTTTGAACCATGTACTTCTTTGCTGAAGGGGCCATCTGGTGTTGTGTGATGTCTGGCAGGATCCCTGGCCTCTGCCTGTTGGATACAATAGCTTCCTACCCCTTTATGATCTAAAATGTCTCCAAACACCATCAAATGTCCCCTGGATCTCTCTCCTACTTGAGAGCTGTCCTCTGCTCCTTGTAAATTTAAAATCCTATCATTTTGTGTATTTTATATGCCACAGTCATATTCAGAGGTAGCAAAAAAATGCACATTTTAAGAAAAGAAAAAAACTGTATTAAAATTGTAATAATATATATCGATAACAATTTTACCTGGTATCATGTGTCTCTTGTAATTGCAGAAGTCAAATGTGACTTATTACAATTTTAATATAGTTTTTTTCTTCCTTAAAATGTGTGTGTGTGTGTGTGTATATATATATATATATATGGCCCTCTCTCTACACGTATATTGAAAGGCTAAGGAACCTGGTATCTGGACTCAAAGTTTGGGTTGTGAAATCTCTTTACTACTGGAAATGATTTTGGACAACTTAATTCATTTGTAAAATGAGAACGGTAAAGTCTACCTCATAGGGCTTATGAAGGGATTAACAATGTACATGATGTGACAAGGGGAACATCTTTCTCACAGGGTGCTATGTTATTAGAGTACCTATTGTAATGATGATAGTCCTAATTCTTCACCTGGGACATGGGGGTGGCTCTGGTGTGCTAGATAGAAGTCTCCTTTGATTTAGCTCTCAGAGTTAACAGTACGTATTAAATCTGAGTGCACACGTCTACTATTATGTATAACTATCCTACGGAGGAAATGGTGGCTAGACTATAAACACCGTGCAAACAGAATCCAGATTTATGCATTTATCGCTGTTATCTCCAAGCCCCCCCCCAATAAAACCTGGTACACAGTAAGTATTCAATAAAGAAGTGCTGATGAACAGACCGACTGATGGAAGGATGACGCAGCACACTGATAATTATTAAAAGTGGGGACAGACTTATGTATCTAATACCATTCTTTATGCAAAAAGCTAGAGAAATACTATTTCAAAAACATCACATCCAATTTTACAGAATAACACTACTATTAGCAGTGGTTATGAAAACAACTCTATCACCGTACTTCTTGCACACTGGGAAATCACTAAAGAGAATCACTAACTTGTCTGTGTCTGCAAACTGTGTCCTGCCCTCCCCTGATGACGCTGGCTGCTTAAGCTTTAGCGGAGGTTCTCATATTCTCTCTCTCTCTCTCTCTCCGTCCCTCTCTCCCTCTCTCTGCCAAACAGTTCCACAGAAAAATGGGAAAGCTGAGAAAAGAAACTTATGGAATATGACTCTCCCGGCAATAAGGATTTCTATTATCAATCTGAAAACAGCTGACACTGCCTGAAAGTAGAACCATGAAAATAAAATACCGCTCACGTCCTCCATTTGCCGACGTTCAAGGGAAATGAGAAGATCCCACAATTGTTATGGCAGCTCACATTACTACATCTGGTAGTCTTTGACAGAGGAAAATGGGGATAAATTTCTCCTGGTGTCTCGTTGCTTTGCAGATTGAATTGTTTTCATCTGAGGAGCTAGACATTTAAACAGATCTTCATGATGAGAAGCTTGTTCATCTTCCTCATAATTCTTCCTTGGCTGTCATTCCCGGCTAATTATAGCATCAGAAAAGCAACTCTTGCCTTAAAATTGCTGGAGTAATTTCCTTTCTACCTTCAAAACTAAAAATTACCTGGAGCCAAAACTTTGATTTCCTCTCCCACTGATGTCCCCAAATATTTACCACTCTTCCTCAGATTTCTACTCCTTCTCAGTCTGGAAAAAAACGTTTCCTTTCACTTCTCTGAATAAATGCCACCTATCGGAAATGAAGTGCCTCCATTTGCTGCTTAAAAAATGTCGATTTGTCAGACTTTCTCAGATCAGCTGTATCTTAACTTCATCTCCATCTCAGAGATAAAGGTCCATCAAGTCTTCTCTGCCCAAATATCCATCCTCTCCTTTGCAAGGGATTGTCTTCTTCAAAATGGGAATCTGCTCGAATCTTGCTAAACATAAAAAGTGTGCACCTTGCCTACCTCTCAGGCTTCCCTCTGGAAATGGCTCCATTCATGTGTTCATGAAGAGCCATCTGGAAAGAGTAATTTTTGTTCTTTTTCACTGTCATTTTGGGTTTTTTTAGTGCAACGTGACTCTACATTTCTAATATAGTCTCTAATCCCATTTCCTATAAATTCATGGGACAATCAGTAACAAGTCCCAATTTCCCATAATCTGTGTTCCTCGTGTGACAAATTCAGGACGAGTGAGTAGTAAGTATTATTAGGTTTTCTCCCTTCCCAAGCAAAGGCTTCTGGTTTTGATTTCTGTATTTCTCTCTTTTTTTTCCCTTGAAAGAAAGTTCTCCCTTGATAGATTTTTATGATGTGAATTCAGAAAAAAGGAACCAGGAGTGTAGGGTAAAAGGCAAAGAGCAAAGGTGATGCAAGAAATTTGGGACTGTTTTTCTAAAAAGTATGAGAAGAGCAGACAGGAGCACATAGAGAAGCGGGGGAGACAGAAAGAGGGAAAGTTAAGAAATTTGGGTGTGGCTATTAATTCCCTCCTAACGTTAGACAAATGAAGGGGAAAGTGGGTTGCTTTGCCGTTATTCTTTTACATGTGAGTGCGCTGTGTAGTATGACTTTTCTCAGAAAAGTCTAATTTCGTTACGTTCATAACTTACCTGATTTCTCATCATTCTTACATGGTTAATTAAACCTTCCTTCCTGAAGCTCTCTATTTCTTTACTCCTGTAACTTTCTTGGACTTTATCTTACATCTCTGGCTTCCTTATTTATATCATGTGTACACTTTTCTTCTTTCCTGTCTGGGAAATCCATAATTCCAGACTGACCTCCACTAGTCACCTGCTTCCCCAAAGCCAGTCCCACTTTGCAGTGAGAAGATACTTGTCATGGGCTGACATGCAGCCTCCCCATATGTCAAAGTCCGTACCCTCAGACTCCCAGAATGTGACTATATTTGAAAATATAGTCTTTAAAAAGGTGATTAAATTACAATAAGGTCTTTCAGCTGAGCCATTATCTAGTTTGACTTTTCTCCTTATAGGAGAGACAATTTCAACACATAGAAACAGGATACAGCCAGGCACAGTGGTGCACACCTGTAATCCTAGAGCTTGGGGAGGCCGAGGAGGGTGGATTGCCTGAGCTCATGAGTTTGAGACCAGCCTGAGCCAGAGCAAGAACCCATCTCTAAAAAGCTGGGCATTGTGGCAGGTGCCTATAGTCTCAGTTACTCGGGAGGCTGAGACAAGAGAATGGCTTAAACCCAAGTTTGAGGTGACAAAGTGAGACTCTGTCTCAAAAAAAAAAAAAAAAAAAAGGAAAGAAAAGAAAGAAGAAACAAGATGCAGAGGAAGGACCATGTGAGGAAACAGGACCCAACAAGAAGCCAACCATCTGCAAACCAAGGACAGGAGTCTCTGAATGAAACCAAGCTCACCAAGACCTTGATCTTGGACTTTTAACCTTTAAAGTGTAAATAAAGTTATGTTGTAGTCTGTGGTATTTTGTCACAGCAGCCCGAGCATATTAATAACCATACCTAAATATATGTTTTAGCATTAGACCAAATAAAGATTAAGTTCCTACTGAAGTTTGATTTTAGTTCCCTATTCTGAAACAGAATCACAAAATATTAAAGCTAGAAATACTTTAGGGATCGTTTAGTAGAGGATTTTTCATTTTTGTGAGGCTCACCAGATTCCTCTCTAAATTTATGAAAGCCAGAATCCCTTCATTAAAAATGTTCACATGAGCACACATATATATTTTGCAAAAATTTTATTTTACATCATTATGAATTGAGTTTTTCATTTAAGCAGAATATTAAAAACAAATACTTTGTGAACAAATAATTCTCACTCTCATTATTCAGGCAAAAACTAAAAGCCATGTGCTGAAATAAGATGAAAATTGTATTGCATTATAGAAATTAAAAGAAGATTAATTCTCGACTGTAAGTTTACAAAAGGTGATTAAAAATATTTCGTGTTGTTTAACATGATGAAGAGAATATATCCGAGATGCCCCATAGATTTTTGATTGAATAAGATGACATTGTCCTACTATACAGAATTAGAATAACCATTGCTCTCTTTGCCACTCAAAGATAGAATTGTGTAGAAAAACAGACAAACAAACAAAAAACCCAAACATTCTCCTAGACCCTTTGGATAAATAGATTCTAGTCACATCATTTTCCCCAGTCAATAAGGTCATCTTTGGCAAGTACTGCATCACTGATCCTGGCTGTTTCAGCAAGAAAGTAAAATAAATCCATAGTTCAATGTTAAGGTCATCAGAGTGGTGGTAACTTTCAAATAAGTTTTTCAGTACTTTGATATATCCAAAGATTTCCACCAGTGGATAAAACAACAAGACTGTCATTCTCAGATCCAGACTCTAAAAGCACTTCTGGAACTGAAAAGTGTGTATGTTCCTCAGCCCCCATCCTCCTCTTGCAGAATGAAAAGGCCCCAAAGAACTCCTTGTTTTCAAAACCATTCACAGGCAATAGCAGGGCCTTAAATCAGAAGATTTGCCTTATTCATTGGACCAAAATATTTGCCAAGTGAGCTTGTAATGCACTTCTCCTCATCAGTTTCTTCCGTGAATGAGCTTTCCTATTCTTCTCGCTCTCAAAAAAAGTAAAACTTCCTCTTAAAGTTTAGTCAAACATTAAAAAACGTGGCAAACTTCTTGGGACATAGACACACACACACACATTCGTTATGCTTGAATTTGTGACAGAACTTCTTAAAAAGAAAACGATCTAAAAATCTGGCTGAGAGGAAATTGATACCTTTCAAAACAGTAAACAAGAATCTTTTCCAGACTGCTGGCTGGGTCTTTGACACCAGTGTATTCTCATGTGGAAAGCAGTGAGAAGTCTGAATGACGTGACTTCTCCAAAGCAGAAAAAAGAGGCGGGCGGTCAGGCCTGTTTGTGCCCCATTAGGCCCCAATAAACTAAGGGTTAGTCGGTTGGTTTGCTTTGGTTTTGGTTTGGGGGGGCTTTTCCCTTAGCCAAAGTTTTGCTCAAAGGTTTCCCGGTGTTGAAAGCATCTACGTCCACTGAAATTTCTAAAAGTGACTGAAATTAGACCGTTGTTTTGATAGTTGTCATCGACACGTGGATAAAGAAAACCAGGGTTTGACACACAGAAAAATCATGCTCGTGTCATCCAACTGGGTACGGGAAGGAAAATGACATGCTTGTGAATTCCTGCCACTTCAGAGTCTAAGAGGAAATGTCAGCATGTCTGATGTTCATGATGTCGTTTGTGAAGAGCGTCATTGCCGTTTTCTGTGGGCTACAGTCACAGACTAGCGCCATACTTTCCAGGGAATAAGACTGTGCCCAGTGTTCCCAATTTCATGGGGCTGCTTGTGTTTAGCAATGCCGTAAGTGAAAACATTATAAACAGTATGCAAAGCCACGTATTTCACTGCATTGTCGACAAAATCATCAGAAAAGCACAGCACACGTGTTCGTTAGCAACCTCTTCTCAAGCATCGTGCAGTGTTGGCCATTTTCCCCTCGCTGGCTCAGACCTCTTGCAGTGAGCAGTGGCAATGGTGTGACATTTGCTTATGCCCGTTGGAGTTACTACGGCATTGCCCACACTGTGTGTGAAGGCTGCCAGCATATGCTGAGGTATCTCTTTCTAGTCTCAAGAGAACTGATGTCTGCCCCGGTGGAGGCCTATAGCTGCCCAGCAGATACCAGAGCAATCCAGGGCAGAGCTGTGTTCTCAGCGAGGTGAATACATCCCCTACACCCTTGCTCTGAGTTACCCTCATATTCTCAATACTCTCCAGACTGTTTCATAGATACACTCTTTCAGTCTTACTTGAGCTCTTGGGATTCAGATACGAATATTTGGAGGTTAGGCTTAAAGAACTATCTCACTTATACTTGTGAAATACACAAAATTTTACAGGTGCCCCGCTCTCTGCACCTCTGCTCTCCATACAATCTTTTGATGCACCTGCCCGGTTCTATGGGCAACACAGATGCAAGCAAAATGTACAGTGTTCTTCACCTACTTTGAGGCTCACTTCCTGGAGAACCTATACCACAGTTTTCAGCTTAAAAACTGTCAGGAAAACGTTCCATAAGCAGCTGAAACTCTCCTGAGCATTAGGCAAATGCTGAAGCTATCTCCATAAACTAACTTTAAACAACAGGAAATTAGGCCAACGCTTCTGCCCCTCCCGCTCCCACATACACACACACAACCAGAAAGGTATTTGCTATCACAACACTTAGAATCGATCTATTCTGTATTTTTTAATTGCCTTAACCGCAATCATTAGAGAAAACTGTTTTACCTTCTGAAGAACTATTTCAAGAAAAAAACACCATCATCTACTCAGGAAATTAAAATCCTGGGAGCCAACTTCTATTTCTCCACCTCCTCATCCTTTATTTTGTTTGTTTGTTTGTTTTTGCAGTTTTTGGCCAGGGCTGGGTTTGAACCCACCACCTCCGGTGCCGCCCTACCTCTTCATCCTTTATAACCAACAGACTATGGCAACCCTTTCTTGGAAATCTCTCTCCGATCTGTTCCCATCTACCGCTTACGTTTCCTCTCTGCCTCCATCGCTACCAGTTGGGTCTCCCTGTCTCTCCAAACACATTGTTCCTTTCCACCTTTCACGTTGTTGCCACAAGATTCTTAAAACTGGTGCCTTTAGATTTTTTTTAATCCTAGTCATATTTTTTCCTATCTCAGATGGCACTTGGTATATAGTAGCACCATAATATTGTTATCCACTAAAAAAAAGTATTCAAAAAGAAGTGCTCAGCTAATATATTTTCACAAATATATTAGTCTTTAGTAGATAATCCTGTTCTCCACCCCTCTACAACTTTCTGATATGAAGTTGATAGAATCAGCCACTCCAGCTCCTTTCTTTTAATCAGAAGCTTCCAGTGGCCACATTGGCTATCCAAAGGGAAGTTCGGGTGTGGAGATTGAGATGCAAGGTCTGCTTGGCTCTAGCCCTGCACAGTCAGGTCCTAATAGGCACTGTGATTCACAGAAGGTAGAGACTTGCACAATCCCATGATCCTCCAAATATGAGAACCTGCTGCCATCCAGAATGGTGGTGGAACTCAGAGGCAGAGGGCTCTTTAGTCATTAATGCCAGTCTTCTCCAAGAAAATGGGAAGCAAGCATGGCAGGGCCAAAGGAGAGTCTTAGCGTGAGATGAGATACACATATAAACTTATTATACTCATTACCTCTTTATCTCATGACTCCCACTGAGGTATAATTCTGCATAGAAATGTAGACGTCATATGTTCTTTCTGGCTCTATTGTCAGGGCATTACATTTTCTCCAGGAATGATAAATTATAGTTGTTTTCAAAATTGTGCAATGCTGAGTTAGTCTTTGAAAATATTTTGTAATGGGGCGTTTTTGTTAGCTAGTTGCATTGGAATTGAATAGCTGGTCGATCCATTGGAAAACATAGAAGTTCTTGTTTTGCAACTAAGGAAGGATAGAGGAACTTTGACCAGAGTCAGGGCACTAGGAAAGGGAGGCAGAGGACACAGGGGATGATGTCATCTATCCTCAACCTATTGTTCGGGATTATTTCAGAACTTCTATAAACACAGAGATGGAAGACAGAATGTGACAATAACTTCTTGTTTGGGGCGTAAATAAAGCTCCTTTGGACTTAGGTAATAGGGAGGGACATCGAGTAGGTAAAGAAACCATTCAGAATACTTCACGCAGAACCATGAATTCATTTCTCGGGAATCCTGAGGATTACAAGTTTGCAAGCAAATAAACAATAACTTTGGCCTTTCTATTGATGCTCTCATAATTTGTATGAGCAGTGAAGCTTCGATCAGCAACTCTGTAGAAAGCAGATGTGATCAAGTAAAAATTGCAGTAGAAGAGGCAGAGAACAAGGAGGATACTGCATGATGAATTCATCTGATAGCTGATTTAGGGCCCATGAGAGACACCCTCTGAAGGAATCCCAGAAAACAATAGGTGACACTTTGACGATGCTCTTTGAAGGCAGGCAGCCCAATGGGGATGTACCCCATTACACTTTGGGCATTAAAAGAAAATGGTATCTTCCTTATAGCCACAAACTGTAGGGCCTAGAATATGTACATTATTTATACAATACAGTATACATTCTTGATTTAGTGTAAAGAAAGTACAGAATCCTAGTTGGAATGGTTTCAAAGACAACACTGTTTCTTTATACTAGAGTCTTTACTAGAAAACAATTTAAATTTGGGTTGTTTTATTGTTTATTTTTTATTGTTTGGTATTCATTGAAGGTACAAGTAATTAGGTTACACTAATTGCAGTTGTTAGGTAAAGTCCCTCTTGAAATTGTGTCCTGCCCTCACAAGTGTGCCATACACCATGACCCCCCATCCCCTGCCCTCCTCCCCTCTCCCTGATACCTCATTCCCCTATCCCCACTTTGTATTAGCTCATCTGCTACCTTCATATTAGAATTGAGTACATTGGATTCTTGCTTCTCCATTCTCATGATGCTTTACTAAAAAGAATGTGTTCCACCTCCATCCAGGTTAATACAAAAGATGGAAAGTCTCCATCCTTTTTAATGGCTGAATAGTATTCCATGGTATATATATCCCACAGCTTGTTAATCCATTCCTGGGCTGGTGGGCATTTAGGTTGTTTCCACATTTTAGCCATTGTGAACTGAGCTACGATAAACAGTCTAGTGCAAAAGTCCTTCTGATAAAATGTTTTTTTTCCTTCTGGGTTGATGCCTCTTAATGGGATTGCAGAATCAAATGGGAGGTCTAATTTGAGTTTTTTGTTTTTATTATAAAAGCTACATATATATATATATATATATATATATATATATGCATACATATAGCTATATATACATATATATGTATAACTCATTATCTCTCAAAAATAATATAAACACATAATTACTGAGAGATAATGAGTTATATAATTCATTGTTCCTAAACCAAAATAAAGAAAAACAATCAAAGGATATCTCTGGCTCGGGGCCTGTGGTTCAAGCGGATAAGGTGCCAGCCACACACATCTGAGCTGGCAGGTTCAAATCTAGCCAGGGTCCACCAAACAACAATGATGGCTGCAACCAAAAAAATAGCCAGGCATTGTGGCGGGCACCTATAGTCCCAGCTACTTGGGAGGTAGAGGCAGAAGAAACACTTGAGCCCAGGAGTTGGAGGTTGCTGTGAGCTGTGATACCATGGCACTCTACCCCAGGGTGACAGCTTGAGGCTCTGCCTCAAAAAAAAAAAAGAAGTTCATTAGCGTAATTGAGATTTCATTGGTTATTCTCATGTTATAGGCTTTACTTCCACAAACTTAAGTATTGTTTTCATGATAAGCATGAAATGCATACAGATGAGAAAAATAAAATTTATAATTATTTTAAGAATTTATGGAGTAAATATCTAGTTGAAAATCAAAATCATGTACATGTTCAAAAGTATTTAATTTTGTTTTTTTAGCAACGGTTATCGTTTTCCTCTAACTCCTTTGCATCATTTCAGCAAAATGTCTTCTGTTTCCACAGAAATTTGTCACAGTTATATTGCTCTTTTAGTAATATTAGTGGAAGGCTGTAGATAAGTTTGTGATCAGTGTGGTAGGTTTCAGCACACACAGAGGTAAAGAAATCAACAGAGGAAGCCCTGAGGCTTCTAGATTCAGAGCTTCTGAGAGGCGCTAGCAAAGGTAGATTACTCCTCAGTGATCCTGGTCCCATTACGCTGTTTCTTCACACAGTAAAATGCCCCTGTTCACACACATGCACACTGCCTCCATTGTCTCCAAGTGCCACTGGAAGGTCTTTTGTGCAGAAGACAGCTGCACAAATGCTCGGGAAGGGACTCCACGTATCTTCTAGGTCACTTTAGAGGAATCTTCTGGAGAAACGCTTGTAACCTAAAATGGCCCTTGGAGTGGCAACAAGTCGTTTTCAAGAGCTTGTGCTTCCTGCCAGGGACCTGAGTCAAGTTTTGGCAACATTTTCCCCAGGGCTTAGAAACCTCTAAGAAAAGTCTCCCTGGAATTTGCCAGCTCTGCTCACCGCACATCAACAAACACCTGGGTGTCAACTGACTGCGTTTTAGGCAGATACTTGTGCGTTTTCCCCCTGACTGGTCGTTAAATGTATCTTCATTTAGTTCCACATTTATTGGCTTCTGAATTCTGGCCCAGAATAAATTATTGGTTTTACTTACCCATTATTTAAAACAAATGTACAACATATCTGTACAACACTGATAAATTTCTAAGACCTCCAGTTAAAACTTCATCCTTACTAAGAATAAATGCATATAGTACATCATGCTATTTTATGATGCAATGGCAGGGCTCAGGAAGAAAACGCGAGAAGCAGCATTACTTAGTTCACAGTTTTGGATCGGATACGATGCTATCAAAAATGACATATTTTTCTTTTTCTCAAAAAAAATCAAAAGTTTTCTGTCTTGATTTTTACCGTTGTTTTATTTTGAAAAAAAGTTGCAGAGAGATTGCCAGAATTACCATTTATATTTGACCCAGAAGCCCCATTCAAGGGTCAATTGACTTACAAGTAATATCCTCAATAAAACAGTCTCACTAGGATCACACGTTACATCGAGTTGTCCCGTCTTTTTAGTCTCCTTCAATGCAGGAATGCTGGAGCTGCCACTTCCCTAATGAGCTGCAGTCCTCATGGGGGTTCCAGCCTCTGTGTGCCACTGTCATGCACACACCTTCTTTCTTTGGATCAAAACTTCACTTCCTTCCTCCAGCTCCGACCTCTATTCCCAGCAACTTTCTTCACTCAGACCTGCTTCATGGGTTTGGACTGAATTATTTGCATTCTTATTGCCTCTTAGTAAAGATTGTTGAGTGCTGATCCAACTACCAGCAAACTCCCCTTGATCCTACAGAGGTTGTTTTATACTTTGTTAAACAGGATCTGTGAGGTCAGACAATTTAAATTCTGGAACTCATCCAAGAGAAAGTTCTACATACCTCACTGCTGAATATCCCAGGGGTCACCTTGGAAGTATTTCCCTCGGGACTCATGCTCCTGCCTAATCCACCCTTTGAAGCACTTTCTCTTAATTGTCAGGCCTCCTATTTCAGCTTAGAGCTTAGTCCTGGTCTGTGACCTTTATTTTCTAGTGGTTATTCCTAAATAGGGCCTTGCTGAAGTATCAGCTAAATGGCTCACGTGTTCAAGGTCTGTCACCCTGCCTCGTCCCGAACACAAGCATCTCCTGCACTGCTTACACACGGTTACTTCCCTCTGGCTATCAGACCTGCCGCAGGTGCTGTCAGCCAGGTCTCACAATCTCACCCAGCATAAGTGCAGTGATGTCCTCAGCTGAGCACCATGGAGACACCATGCAATTTCCAGAACCCACCCGCCCCTGGAACAGCTCTCTCCTCCTAGAATATTCCAGCCACTCACACAGTCCCAACATTCATGTGTACCCGCTCAGCTCAGTGACGCTGTGGCTCTGCCTAAGCTCCATGTCCCTCCTCAGCGATAGTGAAAGTTATTGCAGGCCGAAAGACGTGACAAACCTGGGGTGCACCTCCTGTATTTTCTCTTCTTTCAAACGTATGCCCTGCTCAGAAATAGATACATCATGTATTTGTAGTCCAGTAGTTGTTATTGTGGGAAAGTCATTTTGCCACCAGTTACTCTATGTTAGCCAGAAATGAAATCAAGTATGTATCAAAAGGTAAAATTAATTTAGCATGTGAAAATACCGGCTGATAGATTGAACACAAATTCAACTGAAATGCACACAGTTGGAATTTCTTAAAGAGTCTTAGAAAGTAAATGGATGTGAAAATGCTTTTAAGAATATTAAGTGAATGTGAATGACTACAGCAATACTTTATTTAGCACACCTCCATAGTTGTGATTCTTCATCACACTGATCAGCTGGTGTGGCAGGATTTGCTCTCCTGCAAATCAATGCTGAGCCTTTGTATTTCACTGTCCTCCAATTCCACGCATTTTTTAATCTTTTTATTTTGTTTACTCCACAAAAGTCCCTTTTAGTGCTATTGCATCCTATTATCTGCAAACACTTTATTTGCAAAGAATAAGTGATCGTGGGTACAGCATGGGTGGCATTAAAGTGCCAGTGTGACTTTGAGGTTAGCAAATGGGTTCCCAGGTTGGGGTAAATCATATGCACCATTAAAACAATTCTAAGGAATGTGGAAATATAAAGTCATTAACCAACAAACCCTAATTGTATGTTGATCAATTTTAATAAGTGATGTTGTAGATGCAATTCCATAGGTACCATGCCATGTTAGCTGGGATGGGCACTAATTCATTTAGTGATGTGTCCACACTGCTAAGCTCAGTGCAACTGGATTATCGTTAACATACACCTAACTCTGAAAGAAATAACTTTAAAGTCTGTTGAACTTTGACTTCAAGAGTGCCAAAAATTAGTACAATTTATGCTGATTGATAACAATATTAAATTATTATACACCATATATATACATACATATATATATGCACCATTAGTTGGTTTTTAATCATCACTTCTATCATATGTCATGGTTGAAATAGAATTTGAGGATCCATGTTGAAAGAAAGTCCCACACATTGGAAGAATGATGGCTGGATAGTTGCCCAAATTTAGCTAGAGGTGGGATGCGTCTATTTCTTACATACACATCTCCTAAGGTTTTCCCCATTGCAAAAAGAAACCTTCATTTATGGCTCTGATTATCTACCTACTAGAGAGAACAGAAAGTATTATGGAGGGAAGCTTACTTTTGTTATGCAGATACTTAAGACTCTCAATTAATTCCAAGTTTTCAGTACTGTGAAATAGCTCAAAACCACACTGTTCTTCCAGAATGTAGAGATAGCACTAAACAGTTTCCACTGAAAACCAGTTTAACACAGAAATCTGTATCACTCCACATTGAATGTAAGCCACATGCAAAGGCATCTCCTTGGAGACCGTGGAAGACGCTTAAGTTAGGAGTGCCATTCAGGAGTAGTTAATGAAAATCTGACTAGGGTGACTTAACAAAATAGGGAAGTATTTTTCTCCTGTAATTGAAGTACATAAAAAGGGACTATGGGGAATTCCTGCTCAAGAATATGTTCATGCTTCTGAAGTCATTCCCCACGTCAAAAGATGTCCACTCCACCCCCAAGGGTCTCTGTGTTCTAGGAAGAAAGGTTGTAGAATAAATGTAAAAGAAAAGGATAAAAGAAGTCTCAT
Source organism: Galagoides demidoff (assembly GCA_963574575.1). Taxonomy (NCBI): domain Eukaryota; kingdom Metazoa; phylum Chordata; class Mammalia; order Primates; family Galagidae; genus Galagoides; species Galagoides demidoff. Next base: position 6,238 of record CAUYQV010154856.1, on the reverse strand, counting down.
CTGCTACACACAGCAACTTATGATCGTATCGCATTGAACAGAATTTGGTTAAATCATCTCCCCTAATGGCAATGTAAGTGTTTAATTATATTGGGTTCTGCTAAGAAATTATAAGAGAATAATTAATGGATAAGCAGCTAGCAAGGTCTGCCCCAGTGTATTTTGGACATTTTTGTCATTTCATTGTCTGTATTTGATTTAATCTTGGTTATTGCTGCAAGATCAATTGAAATCTTATATTTTCTTGACTGCCGAATCCAATTCCAAACTGTTTATTACTCCGACCCCTTACTTAGAACTATACAAGACAAAAAACTACAGTAAAGTAGGGATGACAATGATTAACCATAGTAAAAACAGGAGGATATTAAACAATGATGATTTCATAGTTATTAAAAAACACTATAGGTTTTTTAAACTATAAGCTTTGTAAATTCGATAGAAAGCCGTCTAAGCAAGATAAGCCTCAATAGAGGTGGCTCAAAACTTCATAGATATCCCCACAGAACAAAGTACAATCTTAGGCACATAAACTGAAGTAACAGTGGCGTGGCGTGGGCTCAATAGTAATATTTTGAGAATTAAAACCTCCCTGACATAAAAAATTAATGAGATTGCTCTGAAGAGAACCACATACCTTAAGACCGTGACTAGAAGAGAAGCAACAAACCTGGGCTGGAACCTCTGAGAAATCTCCTCTGTGCTGTGGCAAATTATTCTGTAAAGGATTGATACAGGGGTAACAAAGGAGGAAATCTGGTTCCTGAGTTCCTGGAAGCTGATCAGTGGCTGCAAATTCTACATTGTATGTCATAGATACTGGATTATTTGGTTGTCCTTTCTCTTATACCAGTGAATGAAAAGCAACTACTTATCTAAAGTCCTTTTCTAGGAAAAGTTTCAGATTCAGTGACCAAGCAATTGAAATATCAAGATTAGGAGTAATGTAGCAGTTTGAGACCTCCTGGCAAACAATGACAAAAGTCTATTCTCAAAGAATATTATCTATCATAATAAGCCGATCAAGGTTTTTCTACTTAAGAATCTGTTCAGAATTAGGATTATTTAAGAATGCTTAGGAAAAACATCTAGAAGTAGATATAGAAAATAATTCTTCCCCCATTAAAATAACACAAAATCTGGTATCTCAGGAATGGAAAAAAAAATATCCAATGTACTCAGTACTACTGTGAAACCAATTTATAATCACTAATACTTGCATATGAAAAATTGAAACACAACTATAGCCTAGGATGAAGGAGGGAAGGGGAGGGAGAGGGAAAGGAAGGCAGGTGGGTCCACAGAGGGACCATTAGTATGGGGACCGCACCTGTGGAGCATATGCCAAGTACAAGTTGGGTCTATCAGGTGTAGAACACAAATGTCTTAATCCTGTAATTGGGTAAATGAGGTGAAGGCTATGTTGATTAGTAGGATGTAAGCACTCCAATTTGTACAAATAGTCAACACACTGAATCCCATAATGGCATAAATGTATTTATGATCTATGAACAAATGACTTAATAAAAAATAAAATAAAATAAGACACCAAATCTGAAGAATTGGTACTTATTTACCTAAATACTAAAATGCATCCAAACAAATCCAGAGTCATGTAGATGACATGAATGTGCAATAGATAAAATAGTTTGGTTTGCCTTATTTTTAATTTAATTTTCAAGGGAACCCGTGATATTGTTGATTTATTTACCACATAGCAAAATCTATGTTACATTTATAATTTTTTAAATATAAAAACTATCTACAGAAGAATTATACTGATGAGAATAAACTTGAATTTCACAGAAAAAATCCTGGAAAAGTTCAGGATTTTGAAACACCGGATATCTCTGAATGCCAACATAGATGAGAGTGAGACTCAAAATAAGAGGTTTGGTAGATAATTCATTCCAGGAATTTGAAATAAGATCCCCTCCATCTTTCTGAAACTCTTCCTTCCCTCCCTAGGAAGAATAGGTCAAGTCCACTAACTAAGAGCTTGTATAAGAGAGATTTGGACTTGAGGATTTGGACTTGAGGATATCAGGCGAAGTCGGAGGCCAATATGTAGCCATATTCAAAACTAGGGAATTCATAAATTCCTGCATCCCAAACAGACCCTATTTTGGGATCCCCGTCTACTCAGAGCAAGACAAACTCTTAGAATGAGAAAAAACATTTCCAGAGAAAAGACATATAAACATTAAAATTTAGGGGTTCCCCAGTGAGAAAGTCTACTTATCCAATTGCTATATTGTAGTCATCTGCTGATAAGCTTCAGCTACACACACATTTTCCAAACTGCTTTTTAATGTCTTCATCTTAAATTAAAACTGTCAGCTTAGGATCATTAGATATTCAAGGAAAGCTTCTACCATGAAAGAAAGACTAAAACAAAAGACAAAAGAAATGTTAAGGAAGAAATAAGCTTTAAAAATATAAGCAATTCATGACATCACAGAGATCATACAACATTGAATCAACAAAATAATATCAAGGGAACATTGAGAAAAGAAAACGTAAGAGATCAGCAAACAAAACAGCTGCTAAAAATTAACAGTGGATGCAAAAATTTTTTAATTCCATAAAAGAGCTGGCGAACATAGTCAGGCTAATCTCCTGACAAATTAAGCAAAAGACAAAGAAAAAGAAACTAAGAAAGAATTTGTAAGAAAATCAGAAGATCAATTTAAGAGATCTGACCTCCCTTTTCCAGAAAGTAAAAAGAAACAAAACAAAGAGAAAAGAATTTTCAAGAAAACAGTATAGAAAGAGTTCTAATGTTCTCACATTAGAAAATAAACAGATCAAAAAGAAGAAATAAAGAAAAAAGACTGGGCGGCACCTGTGGCTCAGTGAGTAGGGTGCTGGCCCCATGTACCCCGGGTGGCAGGTTCGAACCCAACCCCAGCCAAACTGCAATAAAAAAAATAGCTGGTCCTTGTGGTAGGCACCTGTAGCCCCAGCTACTTGGGAGGCTGAGGCAAGTGAATCACCTAACCTCAAGAGCTGGAGGTTGCTGTGAGCTGTGATGCCACAGGACTCTCCCGAGGGTGACATAGTAAGACTCTGTCTCAAAAAAACAAAAAAACCCCAAAAAACCCAGAATGTTGTAAAATTTCAAAATAGAAAATATAATTCAAAAGTTTATAGAGATGACATACTAAGATGCAGATTTCAGAATAAAATAGCTTTCAGCACCACCAGGGAAGATTAAGGACATCAAAACAATGCCGTCAAAATTCTGAGGCAAAATTATTTTCAACCTAGAATTTGTTACATGGCCAAGATGCTGCATGGAAGAGAAAATCAACATTAAGCCGTGTTTACTCATGCAAGATCCAAAAATACTCATTTTCATGTACATACCAATTTTTAAGGAACCATGAGGACCTGAGCTTCAGCACCATGAGGGACTAAACTAATAGGGAAGGGTGTAGGGTCCAGGTAAAATGGAATTCAAACCCAGGAAATCAGGCAAAGGGAACTCCAGGTGTGAAGGTCAATGACAATCCTAGGATAATAGTTGCCAAGCAGGCAATGTAAGCCACAGTCTAAATTGGAGCAGGAGATCAGAAGGTTCCAGAAAGTATTTCTCAAAAAGGGAAGAAGTAATGAGACTGATGTATTTAACCTAGGTGAAAGAATTCCTTACACTGTTAGCTAATGCCTTGGCTTGTAGGAAGCCAAATGCATGCTAGATATGCATTTTGGTTATAAAATAACAAAAGAAAGAAGTTATAATGTGGCAAACTGACCCTAAGGTGACCTCTGTGCTCCCCAGTTCCTGGCATTTACACATTTGTATAATTTCTTCCTTTGGAGCTTGGTGGGACCTGTAACTTGCTTCTCACCAACAGAATATTGCAAAGGTGATGAGATGTCACTCTTGTCATTTCTTGTCAGTCATTTTATAAGACTGTCTTGCTAGCACCTTTGCTGTCCCTCTGCTACCGCCCCAGAAGAAACAATAGAAAATATAGAAGGAAATATAAATCTAAAAATGGCAATAGAAAAGAAAGTTGTATAAGAATATAAACATATAGTCCACTATGTAGCTCAGCCACACACAAGATTTATGGTCCTAATAATGTAAATTCTGAATGTTAAGTCTACAGAGATTCTGAACTGGGGAATCAGGGGGACAGGATGTGTTTGATGAGGGAGATCCTTTCGGTGGCAGGAACAGTTCTGTATGTTGAATATGGAGATGGTTACTTGAGTCTAACAATGTGATAAAAGGCCGTAAAACTGGATACCAAAAACAGAAAGGGTGTGAGTAAATACTGATGAAATTTATATCACGTCAGTACCGGAGTTAAAAGTTTTCTATTATAGTCAATTTTCTGGTTTTAATGATATACTCTAGTCACATAAATTATTCTTTAGAGAACCTGGATAAAGAGTACGCAAGACCTCTGTGCTAGAGTTTTTGCAATTCTTTTGAGTCTTAAGCTATTTCAAAATTAAAAAAATATATATTTAAAAAATTAAAATAGGGCGGCACCTGGGGTTCGAAAGAGTAGGGTGTGAAAGGTGTGATGAGTTCAAACCTGGCCCCGGCCAAAAACTGCAAAATAAATAAATAAGTAAATATACATTAAAATAAAGTATGTGTTTGGTGGAAGAAAGGTTTATAAGAGAACTAACTCCTCATCTTCATCATAGTAGTGCCAATAAAATCAATGTTTAGATTTCCATACACTGTGCCTTTTTCACGTATCAAGATGCTATTATTTCACACATGGGTCCGCAGCTCCACTCCTGTTTCTGCTTCTCTGCCTTTCCCCATCCCCCACCAACCCTGACACTGTCTCCGCCACTCCAGTTCTTTCTGCAACTTCCCCAACCCCTCCCACCTTCCTTTACTTAAAAGACTGTGCGTGGATGTGCTGGTGAAGCCCTCTGAAGAGAACTAATCTCCCCAGTGGGAAGGCAAGGATTTAGACCACAGGACTAAACACAGGTAACACCAAGCCTCCTGAAAGAGAAATTAAAACTGCTGCTATTTAGAGCTACTGGATGAAAGCAGTGGGCTTTCCCTGAGGTGGTGACCTTCAAAGTTTCACTCATGGCAGCTCAACATAGTTGGGGGCTTCTGAGACTCTCCCTTAAACACAAATAACATCAGAAGTAATTCTGGGGACATATTTAGAGGCGGAAGAAGGAGGGAGAGAGCTAATGCAAAACTGTCCTGCACTTTGGAAACGGTTTTCTCTTTCTTACAAAAGGGAACATACTCTTATCATATGTTTCTGCTCCCTGGTATTTACCCAAGTGGGTTGAAAACTGATGTTCATACAAAAATTTGCAATGGAGTGTTTATAGCAGATTTTTCATAATTGCCAAAACTTAGAAGTAACAAAGATGTCTGTCGGTGGTGAATGGATAAATAAACATCCAGACATTGATTATCATTCAGCACTAAAAAGAATTAATTTATTAAGCCGTGAAAAGACAGGGAGAAACCTTAAATGTATATTACTAAATGCAATAAATCAAGTTGAAAAGACTACATTCTCTGTGATTCCCATGCTATGACTTTCTAGAAAAGGGCAAAACTGTGGAAATAGTAAAGATAAGTGTTTGTCAGGGATTGGGACAGCGGAGAGAGAGTGAAAAGACAGAGCACAGAGGATGTCTAGGTCAGTGAAATTATTCTATATGATCCGTGTATTGAAATAGTGAATATAGGTCATTACATATTTATCAAAATCCATAATGTACCACACCAGTAGTGAGCGCTGTTGTAAACTACGGATTCCAGGTGATAATGACGTGTCAAGGTTAATTCATCTATTGTAACAAAGGTGTATGACTTGGATGTGGGATCTTTATAGTGGAGGAGGCTAGTTGTCCATGGAGGAAGGAGGTATATGGGCAATTGTACTTTCAACTCAATTTTTCTGGAACTCAAGACTGTTCTAAAAAAAAAGTCTATTTTGTTTAAGTGCCTGATTTCAGAATATACTTATATAAAATTTGATTTGCTGAAAATGTAGAAGCACACTTAAGTTATAAAAATTAAAATCAAGGGAGGCGGAGCAAGATGGCGGAGGAGATGCACCCCCGAGTCAACTCTCCTGGTGATTTCAGGTGAGAATGGGCTTATTGAACCCCTTCCGCGTGGCATCCTTGCACGGATAAGCAGCGCAGGGCGAGCAGCAAAGAGGGGAACAGTTGGATTGGAAGTATAATCCAGAACCACGGTATCAGCCAGGAAAAAATCAGGACAGCA
>CAUYQV010154853.1:0-33777 GCA_963574575.1 Galagoides demidoff | reverse complement strand
CTACTTGGGAGGCGGAGGCAGGAGACTCGCTTGAGCCCAGGAGTTGGAGGTTGCTATGAGCTGTGATGCCATGGCACTCTACCCAGGGGGATAGCTTGAGGCTCCGTCTCAAAAAAAAAAAAAAAAAAAAAAATTTTTATTATAAAATATTTAGGCTCAGCGCCTCTGGCTCAAGTGGCTAAGGTGCCAGCCACGTACACCTAAGGTCATGGGTTCAAATCCATCCTGCCAAACAACAATGATGGCTGCAACCAAAAAAAAAAAAAAAAAGCCCGGCCTTGTGGCGGGCGCCTGTGGTCCCAGCTACTGGGGAGGCGGAGGCAGGAGACTCGCTTGAGCCCAGGAATTGGAGGTTGCTGTGAGTTGTGATGCCATGGCACTCTACCCAGGAGGACAGCTTGAGGCTCTTTCTCAAAACAAACAAAAAAAATTTTAGGCCAAATGTGATGGCTCATGCCTATAATCTCAGCATCTTGGGAGATTAAGGAGGAGAAGATTGTTTGAGGACAGGAATTGGAGACAATTCTGGGCAATATAACAAGAACCCACCTTTTAAAAAAAGAAAAATTAACCAACCATGGTGGCTCTTGCCTTAAGTCCTAGCTACTTAGGAGACTGAGGTGGAAGGATCACTTGAGCCCAAGAGTTTGAGACTACTGTGAGCTATTACTGTCATTCTTGCACTGCAGCCTGGGTGATGGAGCAAAACTATCTCTTATAAAAAAAAAAAAAAGAATTTAGGCTGGGCATGGTGGTTCACTCCTGTAATCCTAGCACTCTGGGAGTCTGAGGCAGGTGCATTGTTTGAGCTCAGGAGTTTGAGCAAAAGTAAGACCCCCATCTCTGCTAAAAATGGAAAAACTGAGGCAAGATAATTACCTGAGCCCAAGAGTTGGAGGTTGCTGTGAGCTATGATGCCACATCACTCTACCCAGGGGGAGACAGCTTGAGACTCCGCCTCAAAAAAAAAAAAAATATCTGTGGCTCAGCACCCGTAGCTCAGTAGTTAGGGAGCCAGCCACATACACTAGGTCTGGTGAATTCCAACCCAGTCCGGGGCTGTTAAACAACAATGACAACTGCAACAAAAAAATAGCCAGGTGTAGTGGTGGGTGCCTCTGGTCCCAGCTACTTGGGAAGCTGAGGCCAGAGAATCACTTAAGCCCACGAGTTTGAGGTTGCTATGAGCTGTGAAGCTATGGCACTCTACTGAGAGCGACATAGTGAGACTGTGTCTCAAATTTCAAAAAATCCATCTGATTGACCATGTAAACCTAGCACTCTGGGAGGTGGAGGCACGTGGATTGCTTGAGCTCACAGGTTCAAGACCAGCCTGAGCAAAAAAGCAAGACCTCCGTCTACTAAAAATAGAAAAACTGAAGCAAGAAGATTCCTTAAGCCCAAGAGTTGGAGGTTATTGTGAGCCATGATGCCATGGCACTCTACTCAGGGCAATAGCTTGAGACTCTGTCTCAAAAACAAAAAGGAAAAAAAAGAAAACAGAATTTAAGCATATGTGAAAGTTTCAAAAACAAGCACAGGTGCATGACCATGTACCCAACACAGTAGCCGCATTTTCCAGCATTAAAATGTATCATGCTGGATGGAAAAGTTTTCTTTCTTTTTTATTTTTGTGGTAGAATCTTGCTCTGTTGCCTGGGGCTCTAGTGCTATGGCCTCAGCCTAGCTCACAGCAACCTAGGCTTAAGCAATTGTCCTACTTTAGCCTCCTGAATAGCTGGGACTATAGGTAACTGCCACAATGCCTGTCTAATTTTTTTACCGTAGTTTTGGTAGTGACAGGGCTTTGCTTCATTCAGGCTGGTCTTGAAATCCTGAGCTCAAGTGATCCTTTTTTTTTTTTTTTTTTTGAGACAGAGCCTCAAGCTATCCCCCTGGGTAGAGTGCCATGGCATCACAGTTCATAGCAACCTGGGCCCAAGTGAGTCTCCTGCCTCCGCCTCCCAAGTAGCTGGGACCACAGGCGCCCGCCCCAACGCCCGGCCATTTTTTGGTTGCAGCCATCATTGTTGTTTGGCGGGCCCAGGCCGGGGACTCGAACCCACCACCTTAGGTGTACGTGGCTGGCGCCCTAGCCAATTGAGCCACAGGCGCCGAGCCGTATTGTCAGTTTTTAATGAGTATTTTAATATTTAATTATCAAGATTTGGTGAAGTTAGATTAAGAATATGAATTGGAGGCTTGGCGCCTATAGCTCAAGCTGCTAAGGCACCAGCCACATACACCAGAGCTGGCGGGTTTGAATCCAGCCTGGGCCTGCCCAACAACAATGACAACTACAACCAAAAAATAGCCAGACATTGTGGCAGGCACCTGTAGTCCCAGCTACTTGGGAGGCTGAGGCAAGAGAATTGCTTATGCCCAGGAGTTGAAGTTTGCTATGAGCTGTGATTCCACGGCACTCTACCCAGGGCAACAGCTTGAGGCTCTGTCTTAATAAAAAAAAAAAAAAGAATATGAATTGGAGTTTATAATGAAGGAAAGAATAAAGGACCAATTGATAAATAATATATATCATTTTAAACATCTTTTTTCTGTTCTCAAGAGTAATTTGACCTCAAATCATGAAAATTTAGAAAATATAGGTCCCTTCCCCCATGTCAAGAAGAAGAAAAATCTTCCCATTACTTTATTACTGAGGGAAAACTTTGGTTAACATTTTAGTAAAAGGTGAAAGATTTATACCATCTGAAGATAAACCAGAGTATTGGTTAACATTTTAGTAAATGGGTTTGGCGCCTTTGGCTCAAGTGGCTAAGACACTAGCCACATACACCTGAGCTGGTGGGTTTGAATCTAGCCCAGGCCCACTAAATAACAATGATGGCTGCAACCAAAAAATAGCTGGGCCTTGTGGCAGGCACCTGTAGTCCCAGCTACTTGGGACACGGAGACAGGAGAATCGCTTAAACCCAGGAATTGGAGTTTGCTGTGAGCTGTGATGCAATGGCACTCTACCCAAGGCGACAACTTGAGGCTTTGCCTCAAAATAAAACAAAACAAAACAAAAACATTTTAGTAAATGACCTTCCAACTTTGTTTTATTATTATTATCATAATTTTGCAGTCTTTGGCCAGGGCTGGGTTTGAACCTGCTACCTCCGGTGTATGGGGCCAGTGCCCTACTCCTTTGAGCCACAGGCGCCGCCCTGTTTTATTTTTTAAGAACAAAGTAATTCAACATTACATTTTCATTTTATTTTATAGTTTAGGAAAACACTGTATTATTTTAACTGGATCTTTACAAAATCACCATGAGTTTGATGGTGGCGTTGGGGTCCATAATCTTCTTGCATGGAACTCAAGATCCTGCTAGAAATAACTTGAGCAGCATATCTCTCACTTAGTAAGTAGTAAAGCTGGGAGTTGAACCCAGAACTTTTAATTTCAGGTACAGTAAAAAAAAAAAATATTGTGCCATTTTGAAAGTTAATAGTTCTTGTCGTCCCAGAGCCCTTCATTAGTTTGGTTTGGGTCTTCATCTTTTTTTTCTTAAAGAGATAGGGTCTCACTCTGTTGCCTCGGCTGATCATGAATGTCTGGATTCAAATAATCCTTCTGTTTCAGCCTGCCTAGTAGCTGGGACTATAGACATGTTCCACTGTGCCCAGCTGGGTCTTGATCTTTGTCACAAATTATTTTCTTTTAATTTTGATAAAATATATAGCATAAAATTTATCATTGTAACCATATTTCTGCAGTATTAAGTATATTCACATTGTTATGCAACCATCACTGTTATTCACCTCTAAAACTTTTTCAGTTTTTACATTTTTTTTTTTATTTCCAAGTTACTTAACCTTTCTGTAGTAAGTGCTTTTACATATGTGGTGCAGATTAATTGAGTTATTGCATATAAAGTGCTCAAACAATGCTTGGCACATGGTAGGAACTCAACAAGTGCTAGCTGCTTCCTACAAGCTCGGTGAGGAAGGAGACTAACGGGGTGAAGAGTTGAAGGGCTAGCAAGAGGAAGTGGAGGCAATGGGATGGATGGCAGGCTTCTTTTCTTGTAATTTATTTTTGGTCTTGTCTGTTCCTTATTCAATTCAAAGTTTTTTTGTGTGTGTGTGTTTACATACATGCCATGCGTATACAGAACTGAAAAATCATAATATGAAATTTAATACAGCTGAGTATTTAGAATCATAAATTTTATAAAAGGTTTAAAATACAATATTAATACAAATTTCCCTTCACTATGAGATTCAGTCTCTAATAAATTATTTTAATTTTGTCTGACAGGATTTGAATTTTTCGAAGAGCTGCCAACACCCAAGTTCACCTTCGGAGGCAGATCCGGGAATAGTGTAGCAGCACTGGTTTTCCAGAAAACGTGAGACTTTTCCTTGGACAAATTGAGATAACTTTTTAAAGGAGCTACACAACAAAGTTAAGCTGACACAGAAAATGCAAGTGCAAATAAATGCTTAGTAAGTACACAGGACGCATGTGTTGAGTAGATATAATGAGTTGGTAAAAAAAAAAAATCATAAACATGTAAGTGGTAGGGTTTTTAAGATCAACCAAGAATAATTTTTAATTTTTTTTGTATTTGAAATGTAAATGTTTTTCTCTTTGATTAAAAAAAATTTCCTGTAATTACCGAACAGTTAAAGTTTAAAGTAGTAAACAAATTTACTGAAAGCATGTATTCTTCACTTTTGTGTGTTGGTAAAGTTGAATCAAATATAGCTATTTATGAAAATTTGACCAGACTATTTCAGGACTAGAATAATAAGTAAAACAACTTCCTTAGTGTTACATTTGGTATTAGACCATTTATGAAATATAAAGAGAAATACTGTTTTGGGTTGAATGTTGATTATTTTTAAAAGCATTTGATACCTGACAAAAGGGCTCTGACCTTTACCCTGTATGTAATTAAACAAAAATCAGAGAAATGTGTCAATGGATGAAGAAATTTATTAAGCCTGTTTTGTAGCTGATGGTCTTACACACCCCTTGAGTGATAGCAGGTAGAAGGAAAGAGAACCAAGGGACATTAGTATATGCTAGCACTATGTTAAGTTATCTTATTAAATCATTGAATCCTTCCAATATCTTCTTGAAACAAAAATATTACAGTTAGTATGGGATGGAGTAGGATTTTTGTCTGGGTCTGTGTGATCTGAAAACACTTCTCTGCTGGTGTATTCTGCCTCCTAGGTCCTAGTCTCTGCCTTTTTTTTGGAGACAGAGTCTCACTATGTCGCTCTTGTTAGGTGCTGTGGTGTCACAGCTCACAGCAACTTTAAACTCTTGTTGGGCTTAAGCAATTTTCTTGCCTCAGCCTTCCAAGTCGCTAATGTCTGCCTTTATAGCATTTGCAACTCTCTTAGGGAACTAGGACTGGTGCATATAAAATTCAGTTAAGGAAGTTGGACAGTTATTTGTAGGAGCTATGCAGGGCCTTGTTAGTGTTGATCTCTGGACTGTAATCAGCCAACTCAGTCTCCTGTCATCTGCCATTACTTTTTACCATCTCCCTTTTTGTGTTAAAAGATTTGTCTCTATCAAGAAAATTTTGTCATTCTTTTGGCACAAAGGGTGGTATAAGTTATATAACCCCTCAGGGATATATGGATACTGATGTTCTAGTTAGAGGCTAAATTAGCAAGAGAAACAGTTCATTAATGTTTTTGTGAAGATATGGTATATTAATGCTACCACTTTGTGCTTGGAGTGATATTTTCAAGTTGTAGTTGATATGAAATTTTGAAAAGCTACATAATTTTTTATTATTTTTAGCTTTTTGGAACTATGGGGTTACAAAAGCAACTATTTTTATTTGGCAGATGTTACTCCATTACTGAGTAAATCTAGCATTACCTATTTTTTCTTTTTTTGGTGTGGGTGAGGGGTTTGGGGAGGGCGATACATGTCTTTCATTCAGACAAATGTAGATTGACCATTAAAGTTACTACTTGCCTTATAGAAAATAGTCAAAGACATTTACGTGGACTTTCAACAAAAATAGCATTTTTGGAAGAGCTTTAATTTATTTTTTTTTTTTAGAAAGATTCTTAAGCTGTCGCCCTGGCATCACAGCTCACAGCAACCTCCAACTCTTGGGCTTAAGCGATTCTCTTGTATCAGCCTCCCAAGTAGCTGGGAATACAGGTGCCTGCCACAGTGCACAATGCCCGGCTACTTTTTTTTGTTGTTGTTGTTGTTGCAGTTGTCATTGTTGCTTAGCAGGCTCAGGCCAGGTTTGAACCTGCCACCCTACGTGTATGTGGCTGGTGCCCGACCAACTGAGCCACAGGCGCTGCCCCAAGAGCTTTAGTTTTCAACCCATAAAAAGTGAGAAATTCCTTTGAAATATATGCAATTTGAATATTTTACAAAAATATGGGTTTTTTTGGTTTGCTTTTGGCCAGGGCTGGGTTTGAACCCGCCACCTCCAGCACATGGGGCCAGCATCCTACTCCTTTGAGCCACAGGCGCTGCCCTACAAAAATATGTTTTTATGAGACATGAGGTCTTTTTTTTTTTTTTGAGACAGAGTCTCACTAGTTGCCCTCAGTAGAGCGCTGTGGCATCACAGCTCACAGCAACCTCAAACTCTTGGGCTTAAGCAATCCTCTTGCCTTAGCCTGCCAGGTAGCTGAGACTAAAGGCTCCTGCCATAACACCTGGCTATTTTTTTGTTGTAGTTGTCATTGTTGTTTGGCAGGCTTGGGCTGGGTTTGAACCTGCCAGCCTTGGTGTATGTGGCCAGCGCCTTAACTGCTGAGCTATTGGTGCTGAGGCGAGACACGAGGTCTTAAGTTGTAGAAATAAGAAGTTTTATAATTTTTTGAGGAGATTTGGTCTTTGTTGCTTTTTTCACATTGATGTTCTTTGATTTCAAATATAATGGTAATAAATAACTACTCTTAGAATTTTAAGTTAAGTATATGCTATTTTAAAGAAGCAATCCAAAGGCCAGGCACAGTGGCTCTTAATCCTCACACTCTGGGAAGCCAAGGTATGTGGATTGCTTCAGCTCAAGGGTTCAAGACCAGCCTAAGCAAGAGTGAGACCTCGTCTCTAAAATGAGCCAGGCATTGTGGCGGGTGCCTGTAGTCCCAGCTACTTGGGAGGCTGAGGCAAGTGGATCACGTTGGCCCAAGAGTTTGAGGTGGTTGTGAGCTATGACGCCACAGCACTCTACCAATAGTGACAAAGTAAGACTCTGTCTCAAAAAAAAAAAAACAAAAACAAACCCTAATCCAACAAAACAGGCTTTCAGTGTGACTAGATTGACATACTGAGTTTGATTAACAGAAAGCTTGGACTGGGTCTTTGTTACAAAGCTTTTTGAGTCATTATGTGGGGCATGCTTGTCCATTTGCAGAGGTGAAGGGGGAAATCTGTGTGTGTCTGTGTGTTTGTGTTCGCGCGCAAACATGGAGATGTCGAGAAGGTTAGGTAAAGGAAATCGTCTCTTCTTACCACTTTAATCCTGCTGGAAACTGTCCCCTTAGAGATTAAAATCAGAACAAACAAGAAGTCCAAAAATGCCAACAAGAAATTAGTATTTTGAAATAATACTGAACTGCTTAAAAACTGGGCCAGTAAGTGTCCCCGAGTTACTGAAACAGTCATAAATACATTATTATTGGACTTAGTAATATCAAATCATACAAATATGTGGGTAACTGAAAGAAATTACCCAGTTATATAAAGGAGCAGTAAGCTATGTAAGTGAATACTGTTTTCTGTGTATAAGAAGTGGAATTGTAATTTCACTTCATCAAAAGACACTTATTTTGAAGAAACTTGTTTGAAATGCAAACGAGATTTCTCCTTGGGGCCTGCATAGAATTGTTGCTTTTCACTATGATGTTATTGCTGCCTAACAGGCCACTTCTGTGTGTAGGAAGTATGTATGCAAGTCCAGAGGGAATTGAGGCCTGAATGGGCTGGTTACACCAATTAACAAATAGAAAGTTTTTAGAACATTTTGTTTTAAGCCAGGTGCACAAGTTAGAGTTGCTTTTTGGGACTGGCATTTATGTATATGAGAATCAAACCCAACATCACTCTTGGCAGCTTGACTAAAGCCATTTTAAAATAAGTACAGATTATCCTTGAATGATTTTTTTCCCCATTGTAGTAGCAAGGAGTTTGCCTTTCTTTTTCATCTATGATATGCATGCAGTCTTCTGTTTATTTTGAGGAAATAAGGGAGTTAAGATATATACAACTTTTAATCATTTTATGAATAATGTACTTGATTTACTTATTTTTAAATTCCTATGATTCTGTAATGTTGTATTGTATGTTGATTTCAATTAACATTTATCCAGAGTATAATAGAAAACTTAATTTTTGAGGATCCAACATTAGTAATTAAATTCATGTGGCCTTGAATTAATTTTCTTCAGATTGGTGTACAAAGAAATAGAGTATCCCTGCCAATGTGAATAGACTTTAATTTATCTTCTTCTAAATAATTTTATTTTATGAATTTGTGTGTGGATGTGTGGTTGTCTCTCTTTATCTGGTGCCCTATGGTGAAAATCTGTACAAATGTGAGCAGTTCTCCAGGAAAGAGCCCTGGGGTTTGATTTCCTGTTTTTGGCTCTGTGAGCTAGAATGTATGTGCTCCAGAAACAGCCCTCTGCGTTTAGAGCAAGAAACCAAGTATCTTGTGTGCCACAGTAGTAACCTCTGCCAGTAATTGTGGGGGAATGTGGATGGGCTCTGAAAGAAAGAAGTCCTATCTAGTCCATTTCACTGGAAGAAGGTTGCCCATGACCTAGAGCTTGATTGTGGGAGGCAAGGGGCATAGGTGGTTGAAAGACAATTGCATAGTGGGAAAAAATTAGGAAATCCTTATCATTTCTCTTGATTAGGCAGGAAACAGAGATGTCCATAGAAGAAGAGGGAGGGAGCTCATGAGCATGTTTTATTAACAGTTAATAGAAGAAAATTAATGCAAATTTATTCTTCATACATAGCATGCAATTTGTTAGAAAAGTAAAAGAATAGTTTGAAATTCTTTGGTCAATTGATGGATTCCTATGTTAGGGGCATAGAAATGAAACTCAACATCAAGCAGACAAATACTCAAGCCCACAGGCTACATAAATGCTGAATAAAACCAGCTCTACAATGGAACTCTGAAAAGCGACGGGTAAGAAGCCTAATGAATGATTGAATATGACCTTAGCAAAATCCCTGGAGTGTTGTTGAAAGATCATTCATTTCCAGCTTAGATGTCAAGATGGGCTCCAGTAACCAGAAAAAAGAAGAGAGTTTGAGTCAGTATTTACTGAGTTTTAAAAATCTTTACAACACAGTGCATTAGACTAATCATTAAAAGAGCTGCTATAGCTGAATTTTGATCTGTCAGTAGTTAGACCAGGAAAATAAAATTAAAACAATAGGAATAAATTTATCAATATCCTATCCTGCTTTTATGCAGTAACACTTGGAAAACCGGGTGTATAGGGTGGCAGAATGTACTTTTGTCATGCTGATACCATTCCATTGTAAGAAAGACTTACAACTGAGAGATCAAGTGTGCCTTAAAGTATTTGCAGATTACTTGCCTAGCTTATTAGAGGAAGATAGTAAAAAACCAAAATCTGTATTTTTTGTTTCTCAGAAAGGATTTCTTCTTTTTTCTCCGTTTTATTTTTACAAATGTATTGTTATTACTGCATCAGCAAATGATAAGTATTTTAGTGAGTGATCTTTATTATTCATACTACCTGGAAGCTTCTTAAGAAAAGTAAATCTAACACATCTATTTTCTCAAATATGTAAAAATTTCCACATGATCCAGCAATTAGCATATCCCGTATATTATTTGAGTAGCTTAGAAATATGAAAATATTCTGGTTGAATAAGGGGACTGTAAACTGTATTTCTCACTCTTCATTAGCATACTTACTGATAAAGCGGTTTATCCTCAGCGCAGATTGTGGAATACTAACAGTGTTGGGGTAGCTGTGGTTCCCTGCTGTGGTTTGCCTTCTTCCTGCAAAGAGAAGGGACTCGTGAGGAGGAAGAGGCTAAATGCAGAGTGTGGGTGCTGGCAGTTCACATTTTCTTCCTACCCCCTCTGCTAATAGGAAAACGTCAGGCCTTTGTTCCCATCTAATTTTAGTACATTCTGGCTGAAAAAATGTTAGGATGATTTCCAACCGTGGAACTTCGATGGGTGGGATTGGAGGAGGAAATGTATAGGAAAGAGATTTTATAGTCTGTATCTGTCTGCCAGTCTGTAGTAGCATCTAGCTCTACTTTATTGATTTTGGTAATGAAATAAATCTAAATGCATTGAAGCAGTGATAATTAGGTTTTCCTTCCATGTCCTTAATAATAAGTCTAGTTGGTATCTGAAGGGGGAAAATTATAATATGGTATTTAATAAAATATACTGGGAGGAATTAAAGAGCTATATGCAAGTTTTGGAAGAAAGGCCTGAAATTGTGAGTGAAAACTCTCCATATATGTTGTATTATTTATAAATAGAACCCTTGAAGTCCATTTTTTTTTTTTTTTTTTGAGACAGAGCCTCAAGCTGCTCCCCTGGATAGAGCGCTATGGCATCACAGCTCACAGCAACCTCCAACTCCTGGGCTCAAGCCAGTCTCCTGCCTCAGCCTCCCAAGTAGCTGGAACCACAGGCACCCGCCACAATGCCCGGCTAATTTTTGGTTGCAGCTGTCATTGTTGTTTTTGGTGGGCCTGGGCTGGATTCAAACCCGCCACCTTAGGTGCACGTGGCTGGTGCCTTAACCACTTGAGCCATAGGTGCCGAGCCTGAAGTTCATTTGTATTTCAGTGAAATTGCTTTTATATTGTTGTTTTGAGTGAGAGTACTATTTTGATTTTTGAGAAACAGTCAGAAGCAAGGCATATACATCTCAGCTGTTTTTTTTCCTCTGGAAGGCCCAGCAGGCCTAGAAGGAAGGCTTGTATTCTGAGAAGAAAGCCAGTTGGGTCAAACAATTGGTAATATAGTTTGTTCAAGAGATAGAACATAATTTTACGTGGCTTTATAGTTAGAAGTGGCCGTTATTGTGGTTATTTAATTAAAAAGTAATTAAAAGGGCCATTTTGAATTCTTGGCACTCACTATGAAATAACCTCTTTCCCAAAGGTTTGTTTGTTTAGTGAGCTGAGGCTTCCCACTGGAATCTCTATATGACAAAGACATTATGTAGTAGAAGTAAGAGGGATCATTTCATTCTTACGTCCATTTGATTAATGATATAATTTGTGACAAATTAAATAGACAATTTTCTAAACTTGAAACTTAGTTGAATTTGTTTTGGTTTTATTTTATAACAACATGTAATTTGTGTTTAAAATCTCTTAGGTAATAGAAGAAATATCAAATAGTAATGATCTTAAAAAATTACTAAATTTGGGGGAAAAATGTTTGTACCTAAGCAAGTTACTTTCCTTTTCTAGGCTTTAGTTTTTCTCTTTGTAAAACAAAGGCATTCAGTAGGTGATTGAAGATTTTCTCTGTCCCTGTTAGCTCATGTTTGCCGTAATAAAATACCATAGACTGGGTGACATAAGCAGTAGACATTTATTTCCTATAGTTCTGGAGGCTAGAATCCCAAGATCACAGTACTGGCAAGGTATATTTTACTTTAAGTCCTCTTCTGTCAGCTTGTAGGTGGCTACCATCTCCTGTGTGCCTTTATGACCTCTTTGTTTTTGTTGGGTTGGGGGAAGGGGAGAGAGAGAGTGACTCATTCTTATAAGGGCACTAACCCCATCCTGAGGGCCTTATCCTGGTGGCCTCATCCACCATCATACTGGCGATTAGGGCTTCAACATGTAAATTTTGGCAAGAAAACATTCTGTTTGTCTATATAACCTCTGAAGTTGACCCGAGGCTTAGAGAAAGGCCTATGTAGATCATCGATGTTGGTCATGTAGAACCTGAGTATATATGAAAAGTCAGTTCTCCCTATCTAAAAGTTTTGCTTCACGGGAAAACTGTGTTTTCCGTCCAAGTTAAGTTGGAAAAAAGCCAAATAATACGTGGGCTTTCATACTTCAAACCCATGTGGTTCAAGGATCAAGTGTATATTTGGGGAGATTAAGGTTCTCTATTTGTGAACTGTCAGTTGTTAGGGGTAAAGGTAACTTGGTAGTCATTTTAAATCAAGGTACCTGTACTCGTGCATATGAAAAAATACATGTATAGTACATATAAGTACTGGAAGCAATCAAATGAGCATCTAGTCAAAAAAAATTCTTTGTGAATGCTTTGTAAAACTGTAGATTGGTGTATTACCTCTGATATATATTTTATAATTCAGTTTGTGTTCATTTGACCACAGAAATGTTTTATCCAAGTAATTCAGAAATTTACTCCTTATTGTTTAGTCCACTTCCATTTTATGTATTGTGAGATTAAGATCAAGACTAGGCCTAAGGAAAATTATAATTTGAGAACTCACCCTGATTTGCTGCTTTTCTATCCCATATACACACAGTATACACAGACCACCTAATTTACCACTCTGAAGTCCCAGGCTTTGAGATGTCTGCCTTTTTGTGCCACACAGAGAGCATGTCTGAGTATAGTTCCAAGGTCTGCTCTTCTTATGACCTGTTCTCTGTGAGCTATTGTCAGTTTGTCCCTGTAACTGCTTATTTTACAATAAAATTTAAATATGTTAAAGGTATTAGCAAAATGTCTAATGTATGGCATACAATTATTTAGCCTTGATTTTTTTGTCATATATTTCTTTGAAACAGCTTGATTTACCTTTTCTCATAGTGGTCTGAATATTAAGTGAGAAAATCAATGTAAAGCAGCTTAGTGTGCGTTCTAGCATAAATCAATGCCCCAAAAATCCTTTTTTTGTAGGACCCTTCTTCCCATTGGGACTAATGTGTTTAATTGTTCAGGTTTTAACCCACAGTACCGTGGAGCTTAACGTATTCATTTCCATTGTAAGGCATTTTTGATCTAGGAGTGATTATATGAGTGAAGAGAGGAGAAAGAGTGGTAGATAAGTATGTAAGAGAGAAAGTTGGGAATAGCTGGGTCTTTCAGAATTTTTTTTTTTTTTTTTTGAGACAGAGTCTCAAGCTGTTGCCTTGGGTAGGGTGCTGTGGTGTCATAGCTTACAGCAACCTCCAACTCTTGGGCTCAAGTGATCCTCTTGCCTTAGTTTTTTTTCTATTTTTAGTGGAAACAGGGTCTTGCTTTTGCTCAGGCTGGTCTCGAACTCAAGAGCTCAAGCAATCCACCTGCCTTGGCCTCCCAGAGTGCTGCAATTATAGGTGTGAGCCACCATGCCCAGCTTTTCAGAACTTCTTAAAAAATCATAGTTTGTAGCTTTTTCTTTCTTAGAAGGAAGAAAAAGAATAAAAAGAGACAGGATCTTGCTGTGCTGCATAGGCTGGCCTGGAACCCCTGGGTTCAAATGATTTTCACCGCCTCAACCTCCTAGATAGCTGAAACTGCAGCCACATTTCACTGTGCCTGACTTGAAGCTACCTTTCATTTGTTAAGAAATGAGGACCAGATACATAATGCTAGATTTTGATGAAATTGTCCTTTAGAATGTGTTTTAGTAGGGCCTAAGAATACCCCTCACATTTATTACAGCATTATCTGTTTAATTGGTAATTACTCAGTAATATAGGTACAATGGGGAAAATCTTTCTTTTTTATTGTTTCAGGTTGAGGGTACAAAGAATTAGGTTAAAATATTTGCATTTGTGGCCAAGCTTGGTGGCTCACACCTGAAATCTTAGCACTTTGGGAGGCCGAGGCAGGTAGATTACTTGAGCTCATGAGTTCTCGACTAGCCTGAACAAGATTGAGACCCCATCTCTACTAAAAATAGAAAAACTGAGGCAAGAAGATCGCTTGAGTTGAGTTGATTGCAAGAGTTGGAGGTTACTGTGAGCTATGATGATGCCATGGCACTCTACCTAGGGCAATAGCTTGAGATTCTATCTCAAAAAAAAAGAAAAAAGAAAGAAAAATTGTGTTTGTTAGGTAAAGTCTCTCTTATAATTGTGTCCTGCCCCCAAGAGGTGTGCCACCTACCTTAACTTTGTCCCCATTAAATAGGAGTACACCCATCCCCCTCTCTCTTCCCTTCTCCCTACTCCCTTATCCCCCTGCCTTTCACCTTGAATTGATTGAGTTGTTCTCTTATGTGGGTGTGTATTAGATCATCTACTGGCTTCATATTAGAATTGAGTACATTGGATTCTTGTTTCTCCATTCTTGTGATACTTTACTAAGAAGAATGTGTTCCAACTCCACCTAGATTAATACAAAGATGTAAAATCTCCATCTTTTTAAAATGCTGAATAGTGTTCCACAGTATACATATGCACAACTTGATAATCCTTTCCTGGGTTGGTGGGCATTTAGGTTGTTTCCACATGCTGGTCAATGTAAATTGAGTTGCGATAAACAGTCTAGTGCAGATGTCCTTATGATAAAATGATTTTTTTCCTTCTGGGTAGATGCCTGGTAAAGGGATTGCAGGATCAAATGGGAGGTCTAATTTGAGTTCTTTGAGGATTCTTCATACTTCCTTCCAAAAAATATTGTATTAGCTGCAGTTCCAGATGGGGAAAATGTTAACGTGAATGCGCTTGAATGAAAACAAATGGGCCAGGATGTGGCACCTTCCCTCATTAGGTCTGAGTGCCAAGGCATTATTCCAAATAACATCAAACAAAGGAACCAAGAGCTTGTCCCCATACAACCACGCATTAGGAAGCTGGTAGCATTGGGTTTAATGAAAGTTGTTGAGTTGGATTTGGGTCTTTTACTGACTATTTAGGAAGCAGTGGTCTAAGATTTTAGAATTGATTTCTACCTTTCACCATCCATTTTTGATTTCTTTGATCAGTGAGTCAGGTTTATTTTCTTAGCTGTTAAGAGTGCCCTTCACAGTGGCATTTTAGTTTGATGCAGAGTAATACTTTATTTTATTTGATGTGTTGAGTATTATACTGGAAATGATGGTATAGTCTATAAAAGTATAGTAAATCCATTATTGATGCTAGTCTAGAAATAGAAACATTTGATTTTCAGATTTACTTTTTAAACCTTTTTGTTGGTCATCAGATGATGATCTCAATGTCTAGAGTGCTTAGTGTGACAACAGAAATGTTGGCCAGAGCTATGTTGCTTTCTCTAGTTAATTCCAGAGAGGTTTTTGTCTTTGAACCATTTTAAGAAAGTTCTACAGAGATGAGGTCAGTAAGATGTGACGTAACTCTTCAGGACAGAGTTTGAAAGCTTTACTTCAGTATAGTGGTTGACTAAACTGGTTTTGATCAAGATTTTTTTTGTTTGTTTTTGTTTTTTGGTCTCTCAAGCAAGTTAAGTGGACCTGTAAAATCTTATTCAAAATAGCAAGCCAACTTCTCATTCATATCAGTTCTTTTGTATTTCAGGTATGGTTAGACTATAGCTGCCGGGTACATACATACAAAATAGGCAGGGCTATTCTCTTATGAGTATGAATTCAAAGATCTTAGGTTTTGGTTAACACAGCAGATCGACAAACTGCTGAGGAGAGTTAAGAAATTCACAGGCTAATATGTAGGGCAGATGTTCTTTTCTTTCTGTTTCCAGGAATGTTGTTGTACCCATTGGAACCAGAGACTAATTTTGTTCCTTGATACTTTAAATCCAAAGGATTCAGTCTTTAGATCAGGTATTTATATTTAAGCTCTCAAAAATCACAAAGTACATCTACTTTTAGTTTTCCCTTTAACTAATGAAAGTGAAATTTACTCAGTTTAATTTTTAGGAGGATAGCAGTAGCATGGAGCTTATCACTAGGGATGGATTAAAAATAGATTTTTCTTGAGGCAGTGATTAGTGTAGCAGATAGTTGACAAAAATTAAATTTTGAGCTTGTATCTCAAATATGTGAATTCCACTAAAGAATATTTAAGGAAAAAAGGTCAGGTTTTCATTTGAAGATGGTAACATACATATTTAGCCTGGGTGTACAGTTGAAATATTTTCTAGATTAAATGCAGTGTTATATAACAATATGAAAACATTACAACTTGTTTTTAGATATGTCTTTGGTGGAATAACTGAGGCAGACTAGGGCACTATGATCATAAATAGATCAGGGATTATGCTTTTGACCTTTGGTATTAGAATAGTAAAATAGGTTTGGTAACTTTCACATAAGCCAGTAACTTTGAATAGTGAAAGCCTTTATTACACCTTTATTTTGCTTTTTTACTTACCATGCGTAAACTTTTCAATGTCTGTTTTTCATGGTGGTATTTTCTTGTAGTACATAATACTAATAGCTCCTTACTGACTTTGCCAAAAAGAAAAAAAAATCATATCAAATTGAAATAAGTTTTAACTGTTGCTCTGTTGCTTTTAGCTTACTTCACCCAGACCTCTTCCATGCAGTGAGTTGCAAGCGTGACATTTACTGTGTTTTCAGCACCTGCCAACTTGGAAACCAGGGTTTGTGCTCAGGACTTAGGCTTACAACCCATACTTTGTGGTGCACAATGCCGCCCCAGCTGGCATGCTTTCGTACCTCAATGGTGCTAGACATTCAGTTACAAAGCTGTGTGGCTTCGCCTGCACTGATTTCAATAGTCGTTCCTCTTTAGGCTGCCTTCAACTCTTACTTTGTATCAAAGGAGTGAGATTGGTATCATTAAATTTACTGTTGTGGTTATTTTTCCATGAAAATAAATTTGTTTTATTTAGCTCTTGCCTCAAAAAGTAATTTTGTCTTCAAGGACCCAACTACTTCTTTAAAAACATTAGAAAAAAAATATGAAATTCCAGCCAGAGCTATATAACTCACTTTTATCAGTGGATAAAAAAGAACAGAAAGGAAGGAACAGAAGGGTTAGTGTGTCATATGCTACCTACATGCTAATGTAGGTAGGAGTAATTAGTTGTAGCTAGACATAAGATATGGGAAAAGTAGAGAACTTAAATTTTTCTGAATAAAAGCCACATATGAAAATTGCTTCCATGATGGTTTCAGAATTTTGGCTTCCATCTATAACCAGAAATTTCCAAAGAAGTATTTTGCTAACTTGTTTTCAGTAGTCAGTATGTTTGAAAATACTTAAAGTAGATTTGATAATGTCTGTCTTCCCGTAATTTATTATAAGCAGTTTTGAAAGGTTCTGTTTTTAAAAAGATCTTTTCAAATGTAGAAAGAACAGTGTGAAATGTGAATGACTGGCTTTTAATACAACGGTTGTGACAAAGAGGCAGTGGCTTTTTCCCTTATTCAGGAAACTGAATAAAGGGGTTAATACACATGCATCTGCATACTGCTGTTGGGTCTAATGTATAACCTGTTTGACATTTGTTTAGTTCCCTTGTTAGTCTAAAAAGAATAGTATGTTATTCTCTCAAACAAGTTTATAATTTTTTACTAGTGAGCTCTTTGTACAGCCATAGGTACAGACAGATAGATTGGATGGGAAAAACTGAACTTTTTCCCTGTACTTGCTCAAATTTCAAAGCTTAGCTCTTTGTTGTTTGAACATCACATTTATCTGGTTCTAAAGGCATAAAAATGAAACACTCACTAACTACCTAGGACACTCCTTAGTGTCTATCAAAACCCAACCTTTACCCTCCTCTGCATGAATGTGCTTAGGTGAATACTTTTATTAGCTTGTTGATACAAGTTATAGTTGGTTACACCCTTTCTTAATAAAACACACCCTTATTGTCTCTTGTTGCTTAAGAGCTTTAAACTTGGAATGGGGAACTGTGTAATACAGATTGATCCACAGTTTAAATCTCCTAGGTGGTTTTGAGTGGATATATGATGCATACCATCAAGTGTCCCTCTATTTGATAGTCTTCCTTTTGGGAAGCAAGGAGATCCAGTGTTGCTGTGTTTCATCTCTGGGTTTTTGTATATTGGTCTTGGAGTAAGAGACTGTAAGTAATCTATGCATTTTATATTTCACAGGGTCTTCCATGGCTTAATGAGGTTAGCATTGGCTGATGATAATGGAAAAGTTGCAAGTGATCATTTTTTAGATCATTTATGGATTTATTCTTTTTTAATTTTAATTATTTTTTTTAAATTTATTATTGGGGATTTATTGAGGGTACAAGAAACCAGGTGGATTTATTCTTTAATTGGCCTATGAATTTGTGTTTACATATCTGGTTGTGTTCTAAATCTGGTTCTGATTTGGTTTTGACCCTTTAGGATTGAACAAAAGTAGATAGTTTAGCTCCTCTCCCCCTCGCAGTTTAAATAGTTTTAAATCCAGAGTTTGAATGCGCTTATATTTATTCTTCTGAATTGAGCAGAACTTTTGGATAGGGTTATTTATAATAAAGAACTATAGGGTTAAACATTAAGGAGGGAGAGTGTTTTATACTATGTCTGTGGGATATATTATGTCATGTGGGAAGGGTTTATAGTATGAAAGATTAAGTGTGACATAGGCCTTAATGCATATATTTTTAGCCTTGGGAGATTCAAATTTAGGAAATGAGAAATAGCTATTAATTGGTTAGTAGCACAGCTTTTAAGCAGGTATATTAGTTCTAGACAGTCTTAAGGAAGTCTCAGAACCAGAAAAACAGGCTGCTTTAGGTTCAAAAGGAGGTGTTGCAGCAAAGGTGGTGGCCATAACCACCATCCTTGGAATTTTGTGGGACTAAAATGATCTTGAAAGCAACAAGAATAATGGTTGTAATAATTGTTTCCAGGCTTAGGACTGCTGCATTTTTTTTTTAAGTTGACCTGATGAACTAGTAATTGCAGGAATAAACTGAGTGTTTGCCAGCAGGAGTCACTCTAGGCCTCCTAATGAAAAGTTAGTAAATTATCTTTAAAGCTCTCAAAGCTGAGGTGATTGTGCGATATCAGATGGCTTTAGGGAAGTGTCTGTGCTTCTGGTTAAATGTAGCAGCATTATCACATCATCCCTTGTGCCTGCTTTTGTTCACCCTAGGTTCTTGGTTCTTGTTCCTTTCAAAATTGACCTTCAATACATTTTTAAAAGCAATCTTATAAGGGTTAAGGATAGCAGTATTTTAGCATTTTGTATATTAGCTCATTTTGGGTTTCTTAGGATGAGCTGATTATGTCCCACATCATGTGCTTGAAATGAATAGACTCACATCCTTTCCACTGACTGTCCATCCAAATCATGCACCAGAAGTCATTGGAGTGAGCTGTTGTCAGTGTGAAAGGAGATGTTAGCTCATGCTTTTCTGAAAAGAATGGGTCCAGTGTGATGACAAACTGTAATATTTTAGTAATAGCCATGAAATCTAATAGTTTCCCAAGTGCATACAGGCTCAAGAAGTTAATTGTTCATTTATGTTTGATACTAGGATTGAAACATTGGATTAAAACCAATTAAATGTTCCTAGAAGCAACAGAAAAAGTTTCCTGATTTATGAATAGAACCATTCAATGTTGCAGACACAATCCATGTAAAGTAATGAGGTGTTTTGTTTTTTTGGCAAAAGGAGCACACAAAACAAGCATAGGGAGTTCTTTTTAAAAAGCTCCTCTTTAAAAATCTCTTTCTGGATACAAGGTCAATAAAATAACATACCGTGGTAGGAAGGAGTAATGGGAAATCTAGGGCTTCACTTCACAAGGAAAACAATCCCCCTCCCCCAGGTGAGCAGCACAATGAAAATACTCTGCTTATTCTATCAGGGTTACATTCCTGAACTTAAGTCAACATCCTAAGTTACAGAACTAAACATGCTCTGCCTCTGCTTAGCAACCACAAATCCTTCCTTCGCCAGTTGCATGTATTTTGGATGTGGCTACTGAAGTACACATTCCTTTATTTCGATCAGCGCCCCACGTTAGGAAAGTAGTGCTTTATTTTCCTAAAGTGTGACAACACTTCAAGGTGCCCCCTCCCCTGCCGTCCCGCACGCCCCCCGAAATGCTCATTTCTTTTAAACCTCAACACCTCTAACAACCCGGAAGCTGGACGTCTGAAGCCTGTGCGGCCCAAGGACTTCGTCTCAGCTCGTGCGGGGGGTGGGTAGGGAAGCCCGCGGGGGCGCTGGCCCGGGGCCCGGGCAGCAGCAGCGGCTGCGCGGCCCAGGCCTGGGGCCACTTCCCGCGTCCCGGGGCCTCGCAGGCGCGGGCCCGCCGAGCGGCGCGCAGCTCAGCTAGCAGGACGCCCTCTAGCCCCGCCGGCGGCGCGCCGCGACCCCCCCACTCCCCGCCCACCGGCGGCTGCGCGCACTGCACACTCGGCCGCCGCCGCCGGCGCACGCCGCCCGGCTCCTGCACGCCGCCGCCGCCGCCGCGCCGAGCGTCCGGGCCCGCGACGCCGCCCGCTGAGCGCCGGGCCGAGCTCACGCAGCCGCGGTGGGGCGGCCCAGCGGCGGCGGCGGGCACTGGCGGCCTGATCGGGGCCGATTAAAGGGACGAGTTGCAAACACTTCAGGAAGTGACAAGTCGATTTCCTCCTCCCCGAGAGTCGCTCCGTACAAAGCGCTCGGCGCCGGCAGGAGAGCGTGCGCGCGGCGGGCAGCCGGGACGACTTGGTGAGCGCCGGCGCCCGAAGCGCTCCGCTACGCACAGTAAGCGACCCCGGGCCGGGCGATGGTGACGGCCGGGAGGGGGCCGGCCCCGAGCGAAGTCTCTGCGGTGCGCGTCCCGGCCGCCGGCTGGAGGGAGCCTGGCTCGCGTGCGCACTGGGCTTGCCTTTTTTTCTCTTTTTTCTTAATGTTGCTTGTTTCCTTTTTTCCTGCCTTGTTTCGCGTTTGCGTTGGGGCGGGTGGCTTCTTCGGGCGCTCAGTCTCATCCCTGGTGCAGGCGTAAGACTTGTCAGAACGCAGGCAGGAGGATTAGCCAGCCTGGACGCTGTGGAAAAGTCTGCGCTCCCCCAGCCCGGCGGGCGGGCGGGCGCGGGGACGGCTGCGCCCTGGGTGTCCTCGGCGTTCTGGTCTGGAGCCCTGGCTCGCCACAGCGGCGTAGGCGCCGAGCTCTGGGCCCCAGGAACCGGATTGCCTCTCTCGCCCCGAAGTTCTCATTTCGTTTGTAGACAACTCTTTTGTTCACGGAAGTTTGCACCCGCCACCCCCAGGATGCGGACGCTAGCCGGCGGGCTCTGCGGCTGCTGGGCTGGCGGGGTGGTCGCGATGGGGGTGAGGGGGCGTTCCGTCCCAGACCGGCGAAGCCCGCGAGGTGGCGCCGGCCGGGGATTGGGGAGTTGGGGGGGGGGGTGTCCGCGCCGGCGTGTCTTTTGCACATGGCGAGAAGGGGCGTCCAACACAGGCACACTGGTCGAGTCACATTTTTGCCAGTCCTGGATTTGCAAGCCTGTGGGAGTCGGGTTTCCTGTTCAGGGTTTCTCTTCTTGGGGTGGGAACGAATGCCACGAGGACACCCAGAATCCAGTGAAGGTCTGCGATTTGCGTTACCCCAAGTGTCGTCTTAGGCACCCCCACCCCAGCCCTCCACCCCAGTCCGCGGACTTGGGGAACAATGCTTCAGGTTCGGGACAGGGCCCCTGAGCAGCTACAAATCACGCGGACAGGCTTGCTGGAGTCCCTCGCTTTCGGACGCCCCCTGAAGCCGAGCTTCCTCCCATCTGACTGCCCGGGTTCATTAATACGTACTGTACTTAGTACGATGGTGAACAAAGAAAAGCTCTTTGCAGCATTTGATGAATGGGATTCTGCCTCCTATAGGCCACACTACGAGTCTTCTATACGGTACACTCTCCGGACTCGGTGGTGTTGGGGAAGTGGTCCCCGCAGTAGGCTGCATTCCGGGTGGGGATCATGGGCAGGGCATTTGTGCCGCCGCCGCCTCCGGGCTCGCCTTACAAGAGCGAGTGCAGATGGAGCAGGCTGACGGTTGTTCAACGGGAACAAATGTTTGTTGAATGTTGGATGGTGGAGAAAAGGCAGTTTCCTACTGACTGCTGCAGGAGTTGGAATGGCATTGTTTATTGGCCTGGGAAGCCAGGCGAGCGTCTTGTGCTGCTTACAACATATTAGCAGACTTCCAAATGACATGCTAGCATATGTGTTCCCAGCAGTCCCTACCGGCTGGCAGGGGGATTCCTCCTTGCTCCAGATCCTGGACTCTGTTAAAAGATGCCACCTGGTTTGAGCACTTGGAAAAGAATGGTGTCAGCGGACCAGGTAAAAACCACTGTTCTTTATTAGGCCGTGTTTGGTTTCGTTATAATTTATCCATTTAACAGTAACTCATCTCAGTGACCGTTCTGATACTGAATTGCAGGTTTGCAGGGGTTCTTTTTTGTTTGTTCCCTCTCCCCTGAGCTATGGACTAGATAAACAGAAAACAGCTACTTGTCCCAATTGATTGGCCCCTTTTTATGGGAAGTTTGGGTCTTAAGTTCAGGATTGGTAGCCCTTGACTCTGTCTTCACTTGGCTAGGATCTGGGTGCTGTCACCCATCATGCCAGCTTAGGATTGTTCTGATCCAGCTTTCAGGGTGCTGGTCCAGGTTAGAAAAGCTAAGGAGAGCCTTGGGGAAGACCTGCATTTTTTTCCCCAAGTGCCTTTTCATAGTAGAAGGCGATTTTAAGCCACCAAAAAACTACTTTTCCCCTGAGAGGGTGAGATAGATGTGTAGTCATTTTAACATCAAATACACATTTTAAATAAAAGTATCACAGTTGCAGAAGTGGACTTGAATGTTACAATCATTTCAGCCTAAAGTATGACATTCCACTGTTTTGACTGATAGTGTTTTAAATCAGTTTCTCCCTTTTTTTCAACTTAGGCTGTTGCACATAGTAGCATTTTAGAAGTTCATGAAGTTCTTTTGCAAAGAGCTTTAAGATACCTATTGTCATCACATGGCTACTTTTTACAGGAAGCCCCTGCTCTTATTTCTTGGGCTCTTTCCATCTTTTAGTCTTTCTCTTCCCTGCTCTTGATTCCTTCAGTATCCTTGGGCCTTCCCATCCCCCAGGTCTGTGGAAGCCTGGTGGGCTGGGTATCCTTTAAGTGGGTCCTGAGAGCTGGTGCCTGACCCTTGATGGAAGCTGTGGGAAGGCCAGCCAGTTCTGCTGTCAGGAGGCTGCAGAGGACAAGCTGGGTTTAGATACTGGGAGCCGGCAGCAGGGGACGCTGCAGAGCATGTCAGTGTCTGCAGAGCTCTTTGGAGATGCACCAGTCTCACCCACCAGTTGGTGCCAGGGGCATGGAAGACTGATTGCTGGGCCCACCTTCATATTGTTCAGTTGATGTTTAATCTGGGCAGTGTGATGTTTTGGAGTTAAATTGCACACTGTATGGAAAACTTTTTGTTCTTTGCCTTAAAAAAAAAGAAACAAAAACGAAATAAGCAAATACTCAGATCAGCACAACCCCCATCATTACCACCACTGTGCACACCTCTCTGATGTGTAATAAAAGAAACCTGCAGGCATAATTTGTTATGTAATATGCTGATAATACAAGTTTCGGTTTTAGATGGAAACCAGATGTGGAGGGGCTCTAATTGATCGAGCAAAGGGGAAACTTTAATAGATTAGTCCTTGCAAACCCCAGTGGTGGGTGTTTTTGTTTTTAAGTTGAGGGGAGAATCCCAAACTCGGGGCTTCTCTGAGGTTTTTTGCCTCACAGCTTCTGCTTTGCTGCAGCTGTCCTTTTTGTCAGACTCTTCCTCTCTTGAAAGAACCAGTTTGTTGCCAACACGAAGCACATGGCCAGGTCTGGCCTGGGGCTCAGTGAAGCTTAGCTCTGCTGGGCTCCACTCCTCCTCCCAGCCTTGTCCTGCTGCTGCCCTCTCCTCCGCCCTACAAAACCAGGCCTGGCTGAGGGATTTGGGTGCTGTGAGGAATGTCCACTGGTCTGCCTCTACTCCTTCCTGAAACCTCCCCTCATCCAGAGTTTCTGTTTAAACTTGTCCAATGAATATACTTTCCAAAATTATTGACTCTCCTTTTCTGATTAATTTCTCTGTTTGTTTCCTGCCTAACTTTATGAGGGTTCTTTCTACATGGCTGAGTCACCTTTATTATGGCCCAAGGTTGGGGACTGCACTGTAATAGCTGACCCCATTAACAGCAGTTCCATTGCATGCCAGGATGTGAACTTTGGAAACAAACCCAGAGGGTTAGATATGCTGATGTGCCCTGAGACTTGCTTAGAAAATTTTTGTTTTAGAGCAGTTTACATTAACATGATTAATGGCCAAGCCACTGAAACGTCTATATTCAAAAGCAATTTACCATTCCCTAGGGTTCTTATGGTGAAGTATTTTTGTTTGCCAAACAACTTTGTTTTAAGGTAACTTCTTTGATGCTTAATCCAAACCTCCTGTACACGTGGTTTTGGGTCAAGGTTTGAGCTTTGTAAATTGCAGGTTGTAGTTTTTGGTTGTGCTTGTCTTAACCTTATCAGACTTGGGTCAGAGGGAACCCAGCTTCTTGTCTAGGAAAGTTCTTTGAGATTCTGAGCAACAGCAAAGTTAGCGCTGTGCTGTTTAGAAAGTGAGGAAATCTTCCAGAGGAAACTTGGCTTCAAAGTTTGTGGAGGGATGCAGGGAGGATGGAGCTGAGGACAGGACTTTTTACCCCATTGAAGTAATTGGAGATACTTGAGCTTTTCTGAAAAAAATAGAGACTTTTTTTTTTTTTTTTTTACATGTGGGATGATTGAGAGGGGGAATGCTGATGGGTGGGTCTCAAAGCAGCCTTAGGAACCCAGGAAAATAAAAACACATTTGAAGGACTCTGAAAGATTTTGCATTTCAAAGGGTCTACCTTGTAGAATTTCACATCACGTCAGGGGTTACAGAGAAGTGTGACAGGCACCCTGGCTTCTTTAATGCTTCTCCCTCTCTCCTGCTGGGAGGCTGCACAGGGAAGCTGCCTTTTGCATGGGGAATGGAGGGTAGCTTTGCCAGCCCCTGCAGGAATATCATGGAAACCACAGTGCCTCTTAGGCATCTGTGAGTCTCTGGAGGGACTTTTTCCATGGTGCCACTCTCAGGAGGGTGAAAGCAAACCACGCTTGTAAACAGCCCATCTGACCCCAGAATGCAGTGGCAGGCTAACTCCTGACTCCTCCACTCGCTCTTTTTGTTCTCTCATTAAACAAAGAAGCAGATTCTTCCCCTAAGCTGGCATAATGTGGTTCCCCAAGTATTTAGCTGAAATGAGTGCAGGGTGTTCAAAGAATAATAGCAGCACCCACTGGTTGTTGAAGGCCCACCCTTGGCCAGAGGCTTTATGTATATACTAATTCTCAAAGCAATCCTGCAGTTACAGCTGAGGCTCAGAGAGGCCAGGTAACTGGCCTGAAGACCACACAGCTGGAAGGTACAGAAGCTAGTAGCTCCGTCCTGGTCTGTCTGGCTTCAGAGCCTCCTTGCTTTCCGTACACCAGCCTATCAGTCAGCGTGTTCATGAGATAGAGACACTGGGTTCTGTTTTATCTCAAAGCATAAATTTTGTTTAGTCTTGTTAACACCACAGGGAAACTTAGAAATTTTAACTGCTTTTCCTCTCCTTCCCCCTCCCTTTCCTGTGGCTTCTTTCTTTTTTTTTTCTCTCCTGGAGTGATTGAGTTCTATACCTACTGTATAGGACTAAAGGCAGTGCCTCAACTGGGGAGACCAAAAGTGTTTTGCTTCAACCTTACAAAAGACAGAGTCACAAGAAAATACGGTTATTTCCAATGACTTTCTGGGGGAAATAGGAAATAAATCTGGCAGCCCACTAGAAGCATCACCATTTATCCAGATTTCATTTTCCATTCACAGAGATTGGTAAAGGGTTTTCAACATTTTTTTTTTTGCATTTGTAATTCGGATGTCTCAAAATAAATTATATTGTGCTTGCCACTCCAGGTTCATATGACATCTTTACATGCCTAAAGCAGTCAGACAACTAAATACAACTGTACTTCCTGTAATGTGGGGGAACTTGGTACACCCCAGCCAGGGCTGGACAGAGGCCCTGCGTTCTGTCACAGACAGAAGGGTCTTTGCAGGTTAGTCCTGCTATTGTGTGCTGGGGGAATAAGGATGCCCATCTCTAGCAGGGCCTACCGGACTGAGTTATGCTGTTCTTTCTGCTTCTAAAGAGTTTGTGGGAGAGGGATGGCGTCTCCATGCTCTGAATCTAGAGCAGTGGTTCTGAACCTTGGCTGTACGTTAAAGTCACCTGGGAAGGTTTAAAAAAAAAAATCCCGATGCTCAGCCTGCATCCAGGACCAATTACACCACAGTCTTGGAGGGGGGCAGGACCTAAAAATTAGGGTTTCTAAAGTTCTTCAGTTGATTCTATTGTGCATCCAGGACTGAGGAATGAGGGCTGGAATAGACTCCACAAATACCTGGCTTCCCTTAGCAGGGGATTAGGGACCTTCCAGTTGAGTGGAGCAAGCATATTGGAATCTGCTGTTGCTGTCATGTCTCAGTGGAGGAGGATCTGAAAAGGCACCCACCCTCTGGTGAAGTGTCTGCTGTGGAGGCCATCCAGGTAATTCCTGTTTCTACTAGGTCAGGACCTGGGTATCCCTCTCTGACCAGGATTCAGTACAATCCCTTTAAGCCACCTTCTTTCCTGTTGAAGAGGATGGCTGTTATTCAGGCCTTAGCTTCAGGGTACTTCTCATGTAAGCCCTGCTACTACCCTCCCGGTGGTCTGTTTCTTCTGGAGATTTGACACATGGTATTCCTCTAGGGCTTAGGGGAGGGAGATGCTGTTTAGGTCTAGGGCACATTTTGGCAATTCTTAGGGAGCAGTAGGTCATTTTCACCTGGCTTTGCAGTGGTTGCCACACTACTGACCACCCAGTTATACCTGATGACTCAGAACCTGTCTTTCTACAAACATACTTGGGATGATATTTCATAGACTTGTGTTTATTTTATTCATTTCTTTTTGAGACAAGGCCTCTCTCTGTCACCCAGGCTGGAATGCAGTGGCATGATCATAGCTTACTGTAGTGTTGAACTCCTGGTTCAAGCATTCCTCCTGCCTCAGCCTCCCAGAATGCTGGGATGTGAGCATCTGTATGTGAGCCACTATGCCTGGCCAGAATTGCATTTACAGTGGCCAGGTGCCTTGGGGAGAGAGAGCTTCCTTGGCCTGCTGATCTAAGCTTCTGAAAGAGAGCTCCAACCCCAAAGAGGTGAGATGAATCTCTCAAAGTCACATAGCTAATGCTCAGAGGGACACAACCCTGTCCTGTTGCTGCTCCTGTTGTTCTCACAGTGTAAGAGCTTACTCCTGCTTGTAGGGTGATCTGCGTCCGTGTAGACCAGCAGGAGAATATTACCTTGTTCAGAGAGTTCTTTGCCAAGTGGAACATGCTGCCAGTAACTCTTTTTCCCCTTTGGTCCCAATGGAAAGTGCCGAAACCTTGTGAAGGTGAGCCTGATGAAAAGGGCTTTGGCCTTTTTGCTGAAAATTTGTCAGTCTGCTCTCCTATGCCATGGTGATGAGTAAGTAAGAGGTCTTTTCCCCTGCTAGGAGCTGGGTTTGGGCCTAGTGAGGGGAGCAGA
The DNA here is from genome assembly GCA_963574575.1 of Galagoides demidoff. Classification (NCBI taxonomy): domain Eukaryota; kingdom Metazoa; phylum Chordata; class Mammalia; order Primates; family Galagidae; genus Galagoides; species Galagoides demidoff. Next base: position 6,297 of record CAUYQV010154853.1, on the reverse strand, counting down.
GAATTGTTATTTTCTCCAGGCCTGTTACTTCCACATTTATTCAGGAGACATTGATTTGGCACCTGCTGAGTGTCAGGTGTGGAACTGGACACTTCACTGATTCATTTATTTCTCAGCACAATCTATGGCTAAGGGACTAGCTTGGTTTTATTGCTAAAGACATTGCTGCTCAGAGAAATTCCTCGCCCTTCGTGAGAGGGGCAGTGGGATTGAACTCGGCCTGGCTGACCTCAGGCTTACATTCTTTCCACCATGCCAGGCTTCTTCATCAGTGCTTACCACAGAGCAGGGGAGACAGTTCCTACTGCAAGACATGTGCTACCCAGTGCGCGTTCCCTGGATACTGCTGCCTGGGCGCCATGCTGCTGCTAAGAAAGGGCTTGGGTGGCCGTGTGGCTGGGCCTGCTGGGTAGACCTTTGAGCTCCTGGACACTGGGGCCTCTCTGGGGCCTCCCTGTGTCCTGGCAGCTTGAGCAGTGCCCACATAGAGGAGTGGCTTGTGCGAGTTCTAGTTGCTACTGCCTGCTGGGTTTCCTCACTGCGTGGAGCCGCCCTCCCATCCATGCTGCCCTCTGACTGAAGCATGAAGCACCCTGACAGACAAAGCCCAGCTGGGAGAGGCCTCAGGCCGCCTGGAATTCCCCTTGCTGTGGCATTCACATTGGCTGAGGGCCTGGGAGCAGAGGGAGGTTCTATCTGCTGGCTGGGAGCAGCCTCTCTGCATGTTGGGAGATGAGAAGACAGTGTCCTCTGCAGCCAGCAGCCTCCATGCTCTGGATGAGGAGAGGGAGCCTGCTAGGGCTAGAGGAAAGGGGTATCTGTGGTTCCAAGTCCCCAGAAGGGTATAGAATGCATGGGATCCCTTTTGTCCTGGGGGCTGGGTCCTGGCAATCCCCTACCTGTGGAATCCATTTGGCAGTCAAATAATTGAATTTCCCAGATAGAAAGTAATGGGCACAGTTCTGCCTACTTGCAGGCCTAATTTGCCCCATTGCCATCTCTGGGTCTTGGATTTCTTACCTTGCATGTCTTGCCTGCCAGCATTTTTAGGAAGTTGTTTGAGGAGCCCTTATAAGGGGCACAGTGCCATGCAGAGGGATGCTAGACAGGAAAAGAGTCTTGACCTAATAGGCAGAAGTTCTGCCGTGAAGCCCAAGGCAGGCTGCTTGCCAGTGAGGGGCTGCTTGTGGGTGCAGGAAGGATGGGGACTGTTGGGCATCACAGAGAAACTTTGGGCAGAGTGGAGGTGGAACTGAGTTCTGCATCATTGAGGACAAAGGCAGCATTCAGCTCTGGAGATAGAGTGATCCCAGGTCTGCCCTTTGTCTACTCTGTGCCTTTGAGCAGAAAACTGCATCTTCCAGCCGAGGGTCCCTCATCTGGAATATGGTAATGCTGACAGCACCCCTACCCACGGGTTTGGGGCCCTGGGTGCGCCCAATGGTGGAGACACTTAGAACACAGTAAACATCAGTGAGCATCTTCTGCAACCTGTGGCAGGCATGCGCTGTTTGGAGGACAGATGGCGGGCTGCAGGGCTGGAGGTTGGGCATTTGTCTTCATGGGTTCCGTGGTAACAGGACCAGGAGAAAGCAGAAGGGATTTAAACTTGAACTGGGCTTGGGCCAGGTCAGACTCTGGCAGATGGAGCCTTTGCTCACCCAGCATTCTCCATCTTTGTATGGTTAGGATTTTTTCAGGAGGAAGGGTTGAAAGTATGTTAAAGTTTCATACTGTTGCAATGTGTCTCTTAACAAGAGTTAAGACTGGGAAAATCTTTTAAGCTTTCTCTTTAGGAAGCTAAATCTCTGTTTACCCAAAGAGATTTAGTTTAGTCCTAAACATAGAAAATTAAATGTACATGCTATGATGTGGCTTCATGGTTTTTGGCTTGTCCCAACTAACACCTTTTGTGTACAAATTTTGTGGAAACCTCAGTGACTGCATCCGTCTAGATTGAGGGGTCCTTTGATCACCTTCAGAGTCTTTGCAGCTGACGTCTTTGTTGTGCCCCTTCTTTCATGTTGGAGAGCTGCTGTGGACAACTGTAGTCAGCATCCTCTTGGTGTAGCTTCTATGGCTACACTGCAGTGCTTGCCCCGGCTTGGCCTGAGGTGTTGTTCTGGCGTCTTTTGGACCCTTCTGTCACCCGAACATGACCGTAGTCTCTCTTAGAGTTCACCTAAGCTCAGGGCTTCTGAAATGAGCCCTCAACTGGGACAACAGGAAGGGCCTTTCCCTTCCCCAGTGGTGTCTGGACTTTTTGTGGTACAGGCCTGATTCTCGAAGCTTCCATTCCCTGGGTCTTGTGACAGAGACACTCCATTAGCCCCAGGCCAACATCCTGTGGGGAGGTCAGAGTGGACAATTTTGACACATGAGATTTTCTCCTGTACCTTGGGCAGGTTTGAGGGAGAACTCTTGGTACAGGGGTATGAAGACTTGGTGTCATTTACTGGGTTCCAGGAGGGGGTCTAAGTCCAGGCTGTGGCAGCCCGTTTCCTCAGGGGCTGGCCTCAGAGAACCCTCTCCAGAGGACCTACTAAGGTGGCTAGCCCAGGTGGCCTTGATCCTCTTCTTGGACAATTAGATAATAAAGCTTTGTGACTGAGAATATCTCGGGAGGTCACCGAGATGTCTGGGCTACCTCTGGACTTGTGGATGTGACAGAACTCACCTGCCACACAGAGTGTGTTTTCCTTGTGTCTGTGCCCTCTTCAGATGTGTCACTGCTTCTGCGAGGGGCACAGAACACACCACCATGGTTGTGGTCCCCAAAGCTCAGTTCAGTCCAGTCACTATCTAATGAACATCCAAGGAATCCAGAGATGAGTACACCGATTCTTGTCTTTAAGGAGCTCTTAGGCTCAGGGATAGTCAGACTGCAGTTTGAGTTCCTACTGTGTGCCAGACAGGGTGTGGTAAGTTAATGAGATGTTTACACAAGGTACTGGTGAGTCACACAGTCCTGTGGAAGTCATAGGAGGGTCACTTAAACTGATCTGAAAGGAGGAGGGCAGGAAGGCATCCTGGAGGAGGCAGCAGCTGACCTAAGTCTTGAGGAATAAGCAGGATTTTAGACAGATGGAGAATGGGGAGGGGGTGATATTCCAGACCAGGAGAGCAGTGTGTGCCAAGGCATAACATCATAGAATGTCTTGGAGCATTTGGGGGGACCTGGGTGCCTGGAAGAGTGCAGATGGTGGGCAGCTGGGCTGGCCAAGGTCAGGGTGTCAGTGGAGTGCCAGATGAAAGAGTCTAGACTTTAACCCTTAAAGGGCTGGGAGCTGGGAATGAGGTGCTGATGACTGCAAGTTTGAAGGCCTTGTGTCTGAGGAGTGGCCGTGTAGATGGGGTTTGACCTGGGAGAGAGTGGCAGGCATGGGCTGGCCAAGGGCTGGGAGTCAGCAGCAGTTGGTCCGTCTTTAGTGGTTCTCACTGGGCTCACCTCTCTGAGGACACTGCCCATGGGACCTGCCTTTTGATTGTGGAGTGACTTTCTGGGAGAGTCCTGAAACTAGCCCCTGAGAGACAGAATTTTAACTAAATGCCGTCTTGACCTGAGTGATGTGGTCTTTGTTTACTTTTACCTGAGTGATGTGGTCTTTGTTTACTTTTAGTTCAGCAGAGGCACTTGGGATTTCCAAGAACTTCCAGAATCTCCTGTCTGTTGTGCCTGTACTGGAAGTAAAGAAGTCAGAGGGAACAAAATGTTTTGGCATTGCATGAGTTGAGAAAAATCTGATTCAATGTATAGCTTCCTGTTTTTTTTTTTTTTTAAGTGTGAAAAAACTTGTAACCATGTTGGTGTGATTGAGAAAGGAGCACTGGTGCCTCTGGGCTCTGTCATACTATGTTCTCACCAGTGTTCTCAGAGGCTGGAGGAAGTTGCCTACACAGACACTCGAGAATGGTGGGCCTGAGTCACCTGACTCCTGGCAGCCAGTGTGCTGAGGCCTCCACCGCCCTCAGATGCCAGCCCAGATTCCAGGACCCACTGACTGTGTGGCATGTGACTCAGGCCCAGAGGAGGAGAATTAAGGGAAATAAGAACATAGAAAGAGGCAAGCGTGCAGTTCTGCACCCATTTCAGCTTTTTGAGTGTCTTTCCCAAGCCTGGTAGGGTTTTGTTCATCAGCATTTACTCCTGAGAAGTAAGTTGGCTGCAGATAGTCTTTTAAATTTGGCAGTAAACTCCCTAGTTCATCTAATTCCCATGGAGGTCAGCAAATGCATTCACCTATAAGAAAAAGAGTAAAAGAGAGATTGAGCCTGGCTGAGTCTAAACAGGCCAAAAGTTGAGTGGTAAATAGGAGTGGAAGAGCAATATAGCCAGAAATAGGTGTGGCGACCATGTGTGGGTCAGAACCCAGGCTGCTGAGAGTGTGTTGTGATCATCCACAGGTGAATAAGTCCTGATTTGCCTTGAGAGGAAAAAGGATGGTTTTTTGGTGTGTGAGGTTTTAGGGAAGTCCTTGTGTGTTACAGAAATGACTTCAGGAAGTCGGTGTTCTGAGGCGTGGCACTGTGGCACAGAGGCCTCATGCTTTGCTATTTGGGAGCATGACCAGCATGGCATCTGCTCTGTTCACTGGGCCTGCTGGTTCCCTGCTCAGCTTCACATCAGTGTGAAATTCCTGGCCAGGGCCTTCCTCTGCACTTGTGAGAGGATGGCTAAGCACAGCTGGACCTTCCCAGGGTCTGGGTAGGTCATTGGAGCCTGGGGGAGGCCAGGTGATGTCTCTCATGGGAGGGAGGTAGTTACCACTGTGGCCTGACTTTGGGTGCTCTTGGAGACAGGGCCAAATTTTCAGCCCCAAGCTGCCAGAGAGGTGAGAGCTGGAGGTCAGGTGCTTGGTCCCTTGTGGCTGGTTGCTCATCCCTGGTTTGCCCTTGGCTCAGTTTTTGGCCTACTCCCTGCCCCCACATTTGCTGCTAATGCCAGCGTGGTGACACAGTCAATGGCGTTCTGGGGTCTGGGAAGAGAAGACAGCAACCCTGAGTGCCATCTTCACTTCTCAGGATGATCCTGCCAGACTCAACTGAGGGCAGGGGGACGTCGTAAGGGGGAGCCATCTTCAGGCTGAGTGGAGGAAGAAACAAGCCGTGTTCAATCCACATTTGAGCTGGACCTGCTCTTGTGAATGTTGGTGTAGCTCGGGAAGGAACTGCAGAAAGCTTCCCTGTGACCCCATTACCAAGGTGGGGGAAGTGTGTCTTAGCTTTGGAGGTGATGCCTGGAGGGGCCGTGGTCAGAATGTCATGAGGCTCTCTAGCATGCCAAACCTATTGTGCCCCTCCCCCACCCAGGAGAGGGGAGCCACCTTGTGAGGAGTGCTCCTGTGTTTCCTGGTGAGGACATGGGCTCCAGAATAGCATCCAGAACAGGAACTAGAAGGGCTCATCATATTAGAGCCCTTACAAAATTGTTGATTTTATGTTTCTTGGTGATTTCCTTCACAAAAGGAGTCTTGTATAAGACAGTACAAATGAGCCCACACAGTTGGGCAGAATCTTGGGTAGGACCAGTGTCAGTTGGACAAGGATGAGAGTAAGGCACAGAACAAGGAAAAAGGAGCCCTGGGTTCTAGTCCTGCCACTTAATTGTGTTTGACTTTACTTCTCTGAGTTGTGATTTTTTTCATCTGTAGACTGGGAATATTAGTGTCTACTTCAGTAGGTAGGAGGAATAAACAGGATAGTGTGAGTCAGGGCAGCCCTTTGCAGTTTTCATTCGCCCAACAAGCCGTTTTTGAGTGCCCACTGTGTTTTAGGCTTCTTGTTTATTTCTTATAGCCACCCTCAGGAGTGAGTGTTACTATTCTCTTTTTATAGATGAAGAATTTAAGGTTGGGTAAACAAGGTAAGGATGCCCCAGGTCATTTGGCTGGTGGCCAGTAGTTCTGGGGTTTGAACACCCAACATTATATTCTGTATCCAGGGTTGGCAAATGATAGCCAGATAACCAAAGCTGGCTCGTTGCTTGCTCTTATAAATAAAAGTTTTCTTGGTACACAGTTACACCCAATTGTACAGGTACTGTCTGTGTCTGCCTTCATGCTACAATAGCAAAATTTATAGGTCATACGGTTTATAAAGCCTAAAACATTTACTACCTGGCCTTGTATAGAAAAAAATGTCCTGACCCCTTTTCTTTTTTTTTTTTTTTTTGAGATGGAGCCTCAGGCTATCCCCCTGGGTAGAGTGCCATGGCATCACAGCTCATAGCAACCTCCAACTCCTGGGCTCAAGCGAGTCTCCTGCCTCTGCCTCCCAAGTAGCTGGGACCACAGGCGC
>CAUYQV010154852.1:0-30699 GCA_963574575.1 Galagoides demidoff | reverse complement strand
AAAAAAAAGTATACATTCTGTGTCATTAAAGTGCTTCTATTTCAAGTCAGATAACCCTACTAGATTTATTATAATATTCTCTACCACCATTAACCAGCTGTGTATGGCTTTGGCCAGATGATTTAACCACATTTCCTCACCCAAAATCTGAAATTATTGGTGTTAGTTAAAACATGCAAAGTAGTTAGAAACGGTACCCAGTTGAAAGTAGCTCTTTATAAATATTGGTTATTTTCTTTTTCTCTAGTAATCTAAATAGAATGTGTCCAGTGTTGAGAATTGTGAACTAGTACAGCTAAAAATATATCTTAAATACATTTTAGTCAAAAAAAAATTAAATTGGTATTTAATGTAGATCTTGAGTGCTTGATTTTCTGTATTTATAATATAAATATGAGTTATATTAATAAATTATATTCTATTTGATTTTGTATGCAGATTTTTTAAATTCAGTGGAGAAATAAATTTGAAGGCTTTATAACAGCAAAAATGAGTTTATTCAAATGTCAACAATTTGAGTAAAGTTATAAAAAAGTAAAAATGGCATTATCATTCTTGATCCTATTGGTTGGGGTAAGGGTTATGAGGGCTTAATCACAATTATTAACAAATACTTGTAGATTATAACACACTTAGATCATTGTAGAGGATGTCAAGACTTATAAATGATCACTTCATCCATAAAGTACTGAGAATAGAGTTGGAGAAATGTTCTCTAAAATTTATGAGAAAAATTATATAAAATTGAATGAGAGTAATTTGGTGTCACTTGGAATCTTGTGTTCAGTTACCAAATGAACATCACTATTAGGGCATGAAGTTTATGAATTCAGAGAGGAGATAGGACAGACCTAAGTGCTGCTGCAAAGGATTGATGGCAGAGATGATGTTTATTCTAGATGAGCCTGAATAATGAGTAGGTTTTGAATAGGATGAACGGAAAGGAAAGACTACCCAGAAAGAGCGTTGTAGTTCACATTACTCAAAAAAGAGTAATGTTAGTATAGCAGTTTTGAATCATAACACATGAGAATGGTTTAAAAATTGTATACAACTATAAAATAGGTATAGCTATGTGCCTTTGGAAAGAATTATTAAATTCTGTAGAGTATATCTCCTTTATTTGCTAGAACCAGTAGTTTATATACTGAGCATGAAACCCTTAGAACGTGTTTTTTTGGGTAAATAAAATCAGTGTTCAGCTGTAGTTTTGTGGTAGATAACTTGTGCACTTAGATAACCAAACACACACACATGGGCAGGATATGGTTGTTCTCTAAAGCAAGAAGCTTGGAAATACAGAGGTTTCCATGACTCTTTAATGGTCTTTAGTGTGGTGAGGTCCAGGAGTCCATTCTGCTCCATCATTACTGTGTTTTTGTCAGCATCCCCCTTCCTACCTGATAAGGGTCAGTGTAGTGTACTTGAATTACCAGAAAACACTGTGTATCATTGGATATGAATTATGCATTTTCAATGGGTAATTCACATGAATAGTTAAGTTTGTTTACAGGGCTCTGCTTTTGTAATTATATTTTAATTTACTCTAGACCGTGGGCAAGAGGAATAAAACAGAATGATTTTTACTATATTAATTTACATCAGTCTACAGAAAGGCACATCCATAGTTCCTTCTACGCCTGTAAAGGCCTTGGCAAACCCGCAGGGAACGTCATCGCAACATACTTTGACTCTAATGCTCTCAAAGGGAATCAAATGCAGGTTTCTTATGACAGTCTATATTTTTCATTTCCAAAGACAGGCATTCATCAGACATATTCACTGTTTTCAGTAGTGGTAGGAAGATAGTTTATAGTAGTAGTTAAAAATAAATTATTAAAATTTTAGCGTTACATCCTGGCTTTACTGTCTGATGATGTATCACACAATTAAGTCTCAATTTCATCTGCAGAGAATGTGTTTGTGGAAAATGTGTTGTGTAGTCATGAGGATTCAATGAGATAATAACTTAATATTTAGTTCACATTTCAGGATGTGGCAGTTACTGGGTAATGATCAGAAACCACTGTGAGTGGCACCAATTCTGTGACTCTCATCCTGGCTTCTCTCTCTTCCTCTCTTTCCCACCTGCTCTACAATATCTAACTAAAGATACTTTCCACTTACTTTCTTCTATTTGTTCTTTTTGACTATTACTCTTGGAATTTTGGACAGTTTGTGTATCAAGATTGATTGAGAATAAAAACTTAATCATAAATATTGGAATGGAGCCAGAAGATGTTGGGAGACAATTTTTTGTGTGTCTCTGTACTTCTGCAGGTCTTGTGAGCACAGGCACTGACTGCTTTGACTCCAGATTACCTTTCCAAGTAATTTTGTACCCGAGTGGTCTGTTGCGGCAAATAGATACAGTATCTCTGACTGAAACCACCGGAAGTTGGTTTTTACTTTCTGCTATCATACTGTCTCCCACTGGGGCAAAAATCAGGCAGGTTACTTTCCACTCCAGAAAGTACAGGTCTCCAGGCTTTGGGCTCCTGTCTCTCTGTGTATCCCCCTGCATATCTGCAGGTGTCATTTGATCCTTTTGCGTCACCTTAATGGAAGTTAACTCTGGTTATTGCTGCTGCCAGGAGTAATAAAGTTCTGTGACTTAGACCAAGGGATTTTGTGTCTCATGTCACTATTCATGAAAGTAAATTTTGGGTGGATAATAATCATCGTGTGTGGTGAAAACTCATGCTCTTTTCAGTTCTTGACAGGGAGTAGGGGAAGGAGAGAGTTTTCATGAGAAATAATCCAGAATGCCAATTGCCATGTAGAAGGTACGTGTAGTAAATATAAACTATACAGTTAAAATCATATCTAAAATTTAAGACAATATTTAAATATTTAGTGTTATTTTTGGATATCACCAAACATGTAAAAATGATGCTAGCTAAATGGTTTAGAAGCATTAATTGATACATAAATTGCTTGATTTGGAGACACCAAAGGCTGGGTGTTATTGAGAATGATCACTCATTCCTCTAGTTCTTAATTACAATTTATCTTATTCATAACAATAGAATAGTAGAATGGGACAAATTTAAGAGTCACAGCCAAATGCTACCTAAAGTTTCTTTTCTTTTCCACTGGCTTCTCTACTTCCTATGCACCACAGCCACAGACATGCCTGTGTGTTTTGGGTCCTTCGCCTACTGGGCTTTGACTTGCCAGGAGCTCTTGGTGAAGTAGAGGCATCACTCCATGGGGTACAGTCTCACTGCGATGGACAGGACTTTCCCTTTTTGTAATTAACACAGCGTAACATTAATAATTTTCTATAAGGGATGCCTTCAAGATGGTGTGAGTCAATAACTTTGCCTCTCTGTATGTTTGTAGATTTGCTCCTGAGTAATTACCAGTTGAGTCAGTTTTTATTATTATTTAGAGTGAATATGGATCTAAACAATTATTTATTAAACAGTCAATATCATACTGGCTATGACACTGTTATAAGTATCATCCCTAATTTGCACAATAATTCTATTATCCCTATTTTACATATAAAAAAAACTTGCCTCAGGTTACGTAGTAAATATATAGCAAATCTAGGACTCAGTATAAGTAAAATAAGTGTCGGAAAATAAAGTTGAAATGGCTCCAGTCCCTGTTTTCCAGTTTCTTACAAATTTTAGATCACTTTTCTCATTGCCAATTTCTTTCTTTCTTTTTTTGTAGTTTTTGGCCTGGGCTGGGTTTGAACCCACCACCTCCGGCATATGGGGCCGGTGCCTTGCTCCTTTGAGCCACAGGTGCCACCCCATTGCCAATTTCTAATCAAGCATTTGTCATAATTTTTTTGTAGTCCTAAGATTTTATCTCCTAAAATAAAAAGAACCCTGATATTACCTGTATCAATACACTTGTGTGTTAGAATCTGTTGCTTTTTTCATTTTCATATTGCTAATCTTGATGGGATGATAATAGACTTTCTTGACAGGTAATAGGGTCTCTGAAAATGCCTGAATGAGTATCACTGTGACACTGAAGTACACTCCATCTATTGGGAGTTTCTTCTTGTTATATAATCCCTAACTTTAAGTGCACTCACGTGTTTGGAAGTTTTATTCAAGAAAGATTACTTACCCAGACGAAACCTTGTTTGCCTACTGAGATTTGGCAAGCATAGACTTTCAAGTGCAAAAAAAAAAAAAGTCTTAAGATTATTTAATAAAAGTATGTGCCTTCCAAAGACGCAAAAGAAAATTGTCAAATGAAATAAACAAAAGATTAAATCATTTTATCAATATATAAACTGCAGTTTTTGACTTAAAATATCTTATAATTTTATTCTGAGGTAATTGTGTCCATCCAGCCACTCATATTTTATGTGTGTGGAAGAGTTCTTCCGTAGTTGTCTGGTGTTTCCCGCTACAGTGGGCAAAAAAATTCTCCTATAATAATATTTTTAATGTAATTTGTTCCCATTGTCACCTCATAGTTATACTACTGTAATGCCCTTTAAGATACAATTTGAGTTTTATTTTATTTTATGATAGAGTTTCACTTTGTTGCCCTAGGCTAGAGTCTCATGGCCTCAACCTAGCTCAAAGATACCTCAACTCCTGGGTTCAACCTCTGCCTCCTGAGTAGGCGGGACTAATGGCAACTGCTATCATGCCAAAATTTTTATGTTTTTAGCAGAAATGGGGTCTCACTCTTGCTCAGGCTGGTCTCCAACTCCTGAGCTCATGCAATACTTCTACCTCAGTCTCCCAGAGTTCTAGGAGTACAGGAGTGAGCCACTGAGCACAGCGGGGTTTGTTACTTTTCAAAAAATACCACGTGCTATTTAAAAATTTGATTTTTGTGAATTTAGTTTCATTGTTGGAAAGTAACTTGCTGGGGGTCCCAGCCTGGGGGCAGGGTCCATTAAGATCTGTGGAACTGGCAGATATCGACTGAAGAAAAATAAAGTTAAAGGCAAAGCAGTGAGAGATAAAGAGACAGGATGTGCAGAATAGAATTTTCTTTTTTCTTTTTCTTTTTTTTTTTTTTTTTTGAGACAGAGCCTCAAGCTGTCCTCCTGGGTAGAGGGCTGTGACATCACAGCTCACAGCAACCTCCAACTCCTGGGCTCAAGCGAGTCTCCTGCCTCAGCCTCCCAAGTAGCCTGCCACAATGCCCAGCTATTTTTTGGTTGCAACGTCATTGTTGTTTTGGAGGGCTCAGACTGGATTTGAACCCTCCACCTTAGGTGTATGTGGCTGGGGCCTTAGCCACTTGAGCCACAGGCGCCGAGCCCAGAATAGAGTTTTCAGAGGAGCTGCATTGCCCTCCTTGATCAGCGTCCAAGCCCTCCTGCCAGTATCTCAGGGGTTGAGCTGTTCCTTCATCTCTGCCCTGGCCATTCAACACATCCCCACAATGGGTATTTGCTTCTGCTGATGGGCCAGGGATGGCCTGGTTAATGCTCCTTCCCAGACCTCCCATACACTTCTGTTACAGCCATTGTTGAGAGTGTTTACAGACCTAGCAGGGGTGTTTGGAAGTCGTATCCCCTACAGGTCAGGATTCTAGTAAAAGGAGGACGTGCTCAGACCAGTAGTTTAACTGCTAGTTTAAACGTAAGCCAGCTACACAGTTTTTATTCCTCCTTGCTCAGCTTATTTCTCTGTTTTTCCCTCTTCTGGAGGTGTTTCCCTTGCCAAGAGTGGGGTCTGTGGTCCCCACTCTCCCTGCAGTAAGTAAAAGAATAAAGGTAGACAGTGAAGTTGCTTTAGTAAATTGGATTTAAGAAGTTTTTCTTTTTCTCATGTAACATGGCAGGAGTAAAAGGTTTATACCAAACTAAAAAGAATCCCTGGGTGACACCTACATTTAACAATAAAATATATTCCCAGGAACTGAAGAGGAGTATGGAGAGAATACGCAGCCTTTTCAAATTGTCTGTTTCTTTTTCCCAATTTCAAAACACTCACATTTTTCATACTAACCCAGTCGTCTTTGAGCCAAGATTGAAGTATACTGTCTTTAGTGAGAAAAATGTGGTAATTTTATGAATTGCTAAATGAAAATACTAGGTAGCCTAAGAATATGGGTAGGAGGAGGGGAGGGGAGGGGGGATGGGTGGAGGGAAGGTGATTGGAGGGATCACTTCTATGGTTTATCTTACAAGGGTACAAGTGAATCTTTCTAAGAGTAGACTATAAATGTCTTAACACAATAACTAAGAAAATGACATAAAGGCTATGTTAACCAGTTTGTTGAAAGTATTTCAAATTGTATATGAAAATACCACACTATACCCCATGACTGCATTAATGTACACAGCTATCATTTAATAAAAAAAAAAGAATATTAGGTTATTAAGTATGAGATGTCTGATTTCCTTAAATTCTAAGTTTAAGGGTAGCTATCACTGACATTTCACTCTAACACTTTTTGTCTTATGTTTATTATAAAGATACATCCTCATTCCTTCTAATGCACATTTTGGCTTGTGATATCCTTTCAGATTTTTGTAGAATTATTTTGTGACACCATGGATAAGTCAAAAATTTGTGTTATTTTTGAATATGAGTTACTTTGTGGAACTAATGCAGTGCGGACAGCTCAAAATATCAACAAGCGTTTGGGAAGGATGTGGGTAATGAATGCACAGTATATATTGATGGTTTTAGAAGTTCAGTTTTCATGATTTTCATCTTGAAAGTAAGCTAGGCGGGTAACCTGAGAATAAAGAGCTGAAAGCTGCAGTGGAGGTGAATCGATCTCGACCTGCACTTGAATTAGCAGCAGCAAGGTTTGATGTTACTATCCCACGATATTATACCATTTAATACAAATCATCAAGGTAGAGAAGCTAGATAGATGGGTTCTACATGAATTAAATGAGCATCAGGAGAGACATTGCCTCGACTCTTGCCTTTCTTTGCTGTTAACATCATAAAGGTGAACCATTTCTATATGGCATTGTTCACCAATTAAGAATGGAAAAAAATATCCAATGTACTCAGTACTGATATGAAACCAATATATAAACAATCACACCCCCACATGAATGATAAACCACAAATCTAGTTTAGCAAGGGGGAGGTGTAGAAAAGGGGGAGGGAAAAAGGTATGGGGAGGGTGATTGGCAGGAGGAGGGAGGGCAGTTCTCAGGATGTCACCTGATGTGCCCAATCTGAGTGTGTACAGCATGTCACCTGGGTGAAGGGCTCAACTACAACTTGAACTTTACCTTTGACGTTTGAACAATGTAACCTAAAAATTTGTACCCTCATATTAATTTGAAATAAAATTGAAAAGAAAAAAAAGAACTAATAACATCATACAAGGTAGCTGGTTAGATATACAGACACATATACTCACACACATATATTCAAAGTAACCTATTAAAAGTGTAATGGAGAGATATATTTAAATGCAAAAACAATAACAAAACAGAAAAAAAATAAGAATAAAGACTTCCAAAATACAGAGGAAACAGACATTTTGGAATAACAGGATTTCAGGAAAGCTAGACTGCTCTGTGATAACCACGTATGAGTAGTTTTGAAGCCACTCAGTCTGGGAGCATTAGGAAAAAGAGCCCCCCTCTGCCATATGGTTGCAAAGGTTACAGAAAAATAATGGTAGGGCAAAGAATATATTTTAGATAGCTTCTCTGACAGCAGTAATACTTAGTATGTTACAGAAAATTTTTATGTGTGTGTATAAATTTGTAACTATTTTTTTCACATTGTGCACATTAAGTGAGATCCCGACAGTTGCCCTCTCCGCCCCCTCCACAGCCCCTATCCTAGGCTATATTTGTGTCTTATCATCTGTGTAGGTGTGTAGTTGTTTACATATTGGTTTCATAACACTATTGAGTACACTGGATTTTTTTTTTTTTTTACATTCTCGAGATACTTTATTAAGAAGAATGTGTTTCAACTCCATCTGGGTGAACGTAAAAGATGTTTACTATTTGTAAGAAATATTTTGCTGCTATTTCTTTGAGATATTGGGAAGAGATAAATGTGTGTTCATTTTCTCAGCAGCACTTTTAAACTTAATATTACTTGTGGATGATTTGGTGTGAAGAATATTTTTCCAGTTTGCTTATTAGATGCAAATAAAATTGAAAAAATATGTTATTATCAGTTCTGTTGCTCATTTTTGTTTTAATTAATCATATGCGTTTTAGCGGACAGAATTATTTTTAAAAACCTTAATGAAAGAAACACAGCCAGTGTTCACATGTTCTACTGTTTTTGTTTGTTTTTGTTTTTCAAAAAAGGTAAACAAAACTGTATGAGGAAACAGGATGGTTCTTAGGTAGCTGCCATCACCTTGACCTGTAAGTGACCTTGGTTGCTGTGCCTTGAAGGCCATGCCTGCTTATTTATATCCCTATTGGGCTTTGCACATAATCTATAGTTTTCTGTGAAGATGTCAATCTTCCTACATATGAGTATAATTTAAACTTAAGTTTATGGGAAAAGGAGGGCAGCTTTCTAGAACTTACAACGAGGATATTCGAGTCCACAGAAAGTATACTGATCTTCAGTTATTTCTAGAAAATTAGATACTAATGGTAGGCTGTGTTTTTACGTTGAACAAACTATAAAGACTCAAGAATAGGTCATAGCGATCTTGAGTTATAAATAAATGAATTCACATATTTCATAGGCTTTTGGTCATCTAAATTTTTCATTTTTAAGAGTAAAGTTGAATATTATTCATGATTTGGCTTGTTTTGTGTACCTTTTGTGGGAGAAAATGACAAGGTTTGCAAGGTTTGTATTTTATTCGCCAGCCTATTATACACGTTCTTTTATGTAAGCCCGTTTTAAATGATCCTTTCAAAGGATAAAAGCTTTTCAGATTATTTCTGTAGGAAAGACATTTAAAAGCTATACTTTATGCACATAGCATTTTAATCATGATTGCCAAAGATTTTGGAGATTTAAAGCATCTACTGTTTTTATTGTTTTTTTATTGTGTATTTCCTTTTCCCTTTGAAGCATGTGAAATTGCAGGAGGTAGAATATTTAATTTTCTCTATGAATTATTTATATTTATTGCTCAGAATTAACAGTGGTTTAAATGCTTAACATTTTTCTATGGTGTTTCTTAGATTTTCTCATGCAGCTCATGAAGCTACACAATTCTTAGCTGGTTACAAAACTTGATGAATTAGCAGCTATAAAATATCACAAGAAACAAACCCAGACCTTGTCAATAAATAACTACTGATCTTCTAGCGTCATATAAGATACAGTGTTATATAGTTTTATATATTGTGTGATCATATCTACTTTTGGGGGGAGATTGTGGAAGCAAATGAATCCAATTAATCTCCTGGAAGTAGTTTTGCTTCAAGAAATCCATTATCTCTCTAAAACATAATTGCTGTAGTTTCTTCTTATATTGAAAAAAAAATTTGAAGCATAGATATAATGTGCCATCAGGAACATTTGATCTGCATTTCATAATTATACCAGCATGCATAACTGATCTGCAAATAAACTTTATTTACAAAGATATCACTGTACCTTAAAATATCACCTACTTTTACATGTTTTACTTTATATTTAAATAGTGAAATACCACATCATTATTCAAAATGTGAATCAAAGCTTACATATACTGAAAATAGGTACAATAGAACCTCCATAGTTGACCACCTCCTCAAGTTGACCTAATTTTCATTGATCAGACAGGCACCCCATATAGGTATCAGTACAGTAGGCCTAGTTCCTGATGTTGACCACTTCACTATGTCCACCAATTTGTTATTGTACCTTTGCTGGTCAATTTACAGAGGTTCTACTATAATCTCCAATTCCCTAAAGACTAGCAATTAGCCAATGTGAAAAAAAAAATGAAAGAGATTCATGTAAAAGCATCATGGCAACAAAAATACTGTTGTTTTTATTCTCAACATTATATTTGGGAATTCTTTGGAGCTATAAGAGGTCTCGGAGATAGCTAGTTCAACCTGTGGATGAACAAATCTGGTTAATAGCATCATAAACTGAAACTAGTGTTAGGATCAGGGTCATATCACAGGTCAATGATAATAAGAATTTTCTTGCTGATAATTATTTGATGGGAGCCATGTGAGAAACTGCCCTTAGACAATTGCATGTGTCCGTCTACTGTAAACAAGTGTGAGTGGCCCAGAAAAATATGAATGTGACTGGAATTAATTTAGAACATCAATAAATAAACTGTTTATCCTACAATACGTATCCAAAAAGAAAATACGAAAATAAATTACAAAAATCAGTCTGATTGTGTTCATGTATGACTCATACCTATGGGTCTGTGGAAGCTAACATTTTGTTCAACTACTAGTCAATAGCTATTTGGAACTCTTTGGATATGCTTGTAATCTTTAATTGCCATGTACCTTTATAAGAGTACCAAGGACTAGGTGACTTAGTTTCTGTAATTGGGAACTGAAAATCTTCCTAGGAATAAAGGAAATAAAAAAAATAAACAATCAGGTTTATATGACACATAATTCTGTGGTCTAGACTGGATAATTTGTTCAATAAAAGCTTGAAAAGGAGTAACTCACTTTGAATAGAGCAGTAAGAGAAAGTTAAAAATTTGAGGAGCGATGAGATAGTAGCTAATGGGCTAAGGCAGCAATATTGTGAGGAGAATAACATGAGAGTATACTGAAGGGGAAGTGTCTCAGGGATACTGGAGCATGGTGTGGTGTGGGTTTAATAGGTCATTTCTAAAAGCTAGATTGAGTTAATACTTTTTAAGTTTTTGAATGTTGTGTCAAAGCCTGAGAATCACTCCTTTATTTTCTTATAAGCTATTACAATTATTTTTTTCAAAAGAGAAGTGATATGATGAATCTAATGGACATTAATCTGATGGTAGTATGTGGAGTACACCAAAGAAATGAAGGAAAAAAGGAGAGGCAAACTATTGCAAATGCACCCAAGGCTTGATGCTTTTTAAAAGTTTATATCGACACATAATAATTGTACGTATTTATGGGGTACATAGTGATGATGCAATGCATACAATGTATAGTGCTCAAACTTTAGGGCTCAAGTGGTTCACTTGGCTCAAGCCTCCCTCCTGAGTAGCTGGGACTACAGGTGCCCACTGCAACACCTGGATAATTTTTCTATTTTTGATAGAGATGAGTTCTCGCTAATTAATCAAAATAATTAGCATATCTGTCTTCTCAAACATTTATCATTTCTTTGTGTAAGGAGCATTTAACATCTTCTTTTCAGCTATTTGAAACTATATAATCTATTTATTGAACTAGAGTCATCTGACAGTGCTATAGAATACTAGAATTTATTCCTCCTGGCCAGCTGTAATTTTCTACCAAATTTTAAGGCACAGGGCTATTTATGCACCCAACTAGTCATCTGTGCATTCAGCATAGACGTGTTGAGAGTCAGCTGATTTTTAGGTATTGTGCTCAAACAATTATCTTGTCCTTAATTCACCCTTAGTTTGCTGGTATATAGTGTGTGAGTGCGTATATGTGTTTAGGGGTGGTATGTAGTGAAAGAGTAATAGACATATAACATGTAGATTATCATATATCACTCTAAGTGACATGATAAAAGTCATTTTGGGGCACAAACACCCATAATAACCATTATTAGGAAGGATTTTCTAGAAATGATGCTTGAGGAACAACAATAACAAGAAAAACCACACTGGTTGATAAGAATATTGGAATGAGTGGGATTAGTGTGTGTGTAAAATGTAATACTGGAGACCACTGGACACTTGCCAAACTAAATGTGGTGAAATACAGTTGGAGAAGGTGAATATTCAGTGAAATAGCAAGTCATGCCACTTGGAAATAGTTGTCCTCTTTGAAAGAATAAGTAATCAGTACCTTGTTCTGTATGCTCTTCTATCAAAAATATAACTCTATGCTGAGTGAAATAGCTCATGGTTATAGTCCTAGCTACTTGGGAGGCTGAGGAAAGAGGCTCCCTTGGGCCCAGGAGTTCGAATCCATCCTGGAGAAAAGAAAAACCCTGTCTTAGAAAAAAAAAAAAAGAAGAAGAAGGAAGAAGGGAAGGAAGGATGGGAGGGAGGGAGGGGAAATGAAAAAGAAAACATAAAAAACAATGAAATGGAGGATAATCTATTGCCTGGTTGACCGTTGATCTGATGAACATGTTTGGTGCCAATTCCTATATTATCAAACCCTGTTAATTCACCCATGAGGCTTTCATCTAGCTTCTTTTAGAAATAAAATATTCTATAATCATCCCATCTTCAGAGCCAAACTGTCAAGAATTATTAAGTGTCTAATAATTTTCCTTACTTGCAAGCTAACAAGTTAGCTTCTCACGGTTTTGTGGATGTTGGTAGAAGCTATAGGACTCTAAGGTCAGACATAAAGTACTCTATTATAACTATACCAGTATTTAGAATATCAATACTTTCTTAGCCAGTTCAGAACCTTAATTCCCACAGGAACATACAAAAGGGGCGCCTATACATGCTGCGTGTTATGTTACAGGAGAAAAACCATGAGCTTATAAGCTGAAATATTTGGCAGTGTGTAGTAAACATGACTTTCCTTTGCTTCAAAGGAAAATAAAACTTCCTTCCTTCCTTTTATTTTGTTATTTAGACAAAGTCTTCCTCTGTTGCCCCGGATAGAGTGCTGTGGTATCATAGCACAGAGAAACCTCAAACTGCTGGGCTCCTGCCTCAGCCTCCCAAGTAGCTGGGACCACAGGCGCCCACCACAATGCCTGACTATTTTTTTTATTTTTAGTAGAGATGCGGGTTTTGCTCTTGCTCAGGCTGGTCTCAAACTCCTGAGCTCAAAGGATCCACCTGTCTCAGACTCCCAGAGTGCTAGGATTACAGGTGTGATCCACGGTACCTGGCCCTTCAATGCTCTTTAATAGGAAGAAATTGGAAAGTTGGTAGCAGATGGAGTACTGACTAGTATACATAAAGACATGTGCTCAAACAGTGCTGGGGTTGTTGCAAATGCTCTTCTGTTTGGGGAGGAGTGTAATTCCCTCAATGATCACGTGCAACTGTTGAGTCTTTGGCGAGATTTGCAGTGGAGCAAGGAATCCAAAGTGATCTTGTAATTTCCCTTTGTGAAAATTCTAGGTACTCTTTTTGTTGCTGTCCCTTATGAATATATAGTAGAAACTTGATTTGTTCATTATACACTTATACTTTCCTGTCTAATAATTGCCTGAGAAAAATCTACCAATTAGAAACAGTATTTAGAAGATTACCCTTGGGTCCCTTACAACTCAATAAATCTTTCATGCTATAAATCACTGTTACAGATTATTTTGTCAGTTAGAATCTCTACTAAGGGAAGTAACCTCCTCCTTATAGGTACTGCTTGGGCTTTTGGACTTGTTGTTTGTTAAGTGATTACTAGGAACTCCTTTAGAAAAATGGCTATTCAATTGCTACATGGCTTTTGTCAACACTCAATGCCTGATTCTTGAAAGACTTCTAATTCTCTGGCCTCAACTCAATGACTTACTAGATGGGAAGGATCCAATAAGTCTTACTTGCCAAATGGAAATGTTATATTCAAGAATACAGCTGGCCTGGCCCCAGAGGCAGCTCAGCTTTAAATAAAAAAAGGGGTAATTACCTCTTTGAAGGAAACTTTATGCCCATCTCTACCAGCTGATGCACATCTGCTAACTGAATGGGGCCTTGGTTCACAAAGTTTCTCTTGGATGCCTGGGCCTGAATTAGTGATGATTAGGCTTAGTTGAAACCCAATAATGTCTGCTGGGCTGCTGAAGCTATAGGAACTGTGCACCAGCTACGCAATATCAAAAATGTACATCCTTGCTTTGCTCAGTAGGCAGAACTCAAGTCTGCTGTCCATGTCTCTGGCCAAAAATTTTTTTGATGAGGAATGTTAGATTTTCATTGACCCTTTGGCCATTGCAAATGGCCTAAACTGATCTATCATTTGGAAAATGAAAAATTCATAAATTAAAGATAGCTTCTCTGGGGCCATGAAGAGTGAAATTAAATCGCAGCTACTGATCAAGCCATCTGAGTCACTCAGGTAGCCATCTGCAGTAAGGGCCTATTTTTCTGATAAGACCATCTGCAATCAAGCTGCATTTCCAGATCCATCATTGTACTTGACATGGCACCATGGCTACCATATGGATGAGGCACATAGTAAGGGCCCTTAGTGTCTTATGAAGAGGCTATCACCACATGCAAGACTTGAGACTCCTGCCACAGTTAGTATGCTCTTCTTGTATGGTGCGGAGGGTCCTGCTACACAAGGCATTGCCCGGGTTCACTCTTGGCACTTTGTCTGGATTAGACCATTGTCCTCTTAGGCTCTCCGTGATACCTCACTGCTGGTGACATTTTTTCAGATTGCAAAGCTGTTCCAGTTCAGTCAGTTGATGTTGGCCATACCTTCATGGCTCTTGCAACTGATTGTCATGTAATTTGCTTTCCAGACTGTGGAGGAAAGAACATCATGCTTTCAAGGACAGTCACTGGTTCTTAACACATGAAAGGAAACACTGAGAGCAAGACATTCTCCTGGCAAGCCTAGAGAAATCTTGCAACTTGGAGGCAAGCCCCCAAGTAACTCAGTATTCCAGAATGAGATAAGATGGGTCACTCAGTAGTAAGCAGGTGTTAAATCTTAAACATTTTATGGTACTTGGTTGTGGCAGTTGTGGAGAAAGGACAGTAATTTCCTTTTTGTGTGGTCCTTAAGTGTATACCTCCTGTATGTCATTACTCAGCACTCTTCACACCTGTTATGTATCCCAATGAATAGCCACTGCGAAAGTTGTTTGGAGCCCTCCTGGACCTCTGGTGAGCCTCACCTCTTGAAGCTCGTACTCTCAGTCTGCGTCCAGGCTGTTTCCTTCATGCGGCTCTGACCCCAGACTTTTTCAGTCTGACATCAGGGCTTCCCTTTTATGAGACAGATACTTAATGGAATTTCCACACTCCGTACCATCCACAGGTATCTGCCATTGAGCTTTGGAATTGAATCCTCAATGATCAACTCAAAACAACTCAAAAATATTTCTAATACTGCTGCTTTCCCCTCTTCCTGGTCAATAAACCCATAAGGAAGTTTGGTTATTGAGTGCAGCTATTTCCAGAAAAGGGCTTCTCCACTTGGCAGCCTCAGTTTGACCTGTTGGTCTAATCTCTGGGTACTGTCTCAGCCAAAATGAGGTGTAAAGGATTCATATTTAATTTTATTTCATCCTCTTGGATTCTTTTGTTGGGTTGACATGCTCCTGAATTGACTGAGTATACCATTCTCCAGTTCATCCTGGAATGACTCATGTGAACAAACATGGGTGTTACAATGGGTCTGTGTAGGATTTAGGAAAATGCTTTTGTCATTTTCTACCTGTTACTTCCATGTGAAATGACTAGGCAGGAGTTGGGGATGACTGGGGAAAAAAAAAAGTAAAGTACAGCTACTAAAATAGGACATGTGAATTTTATGGCAGGAGAGCAACAGAAATTCTAGAACCTGGAGAGAGAACAACTTAGACCAGGTGTCCTCAAACTACGGCCTGAGGGCCACATGTAGCCCGCTGAGGACATGTATCCACCTGCTGGGTGTTTTTGCTGCCGCTGCCTCTCCTGCTTAGCAGCTGACTTGTCTTGGGGCCGCAGTCTGGCCCTCCAATGGTCTGAGGGACAGTGAACTGGCCCCCTGTTTAAAAAGTTTGAGGACCCCTGCCTTAGACCCCTGATAGTTACAGGAGGAGGAAGGTCCATCAGTGATCCTTCCTTTTCAGAACCACACCAACATCCTTAGAGGAAAAGACCTTGGTGTGTAGTCAAACTACTGCAATATGCTTAAATTTAAGGGAATGCTGGGCCTACTGAGCCCCACCACATGGCTTTGACCATGTATTTCATAATCATTCTCCTAATCCTTACTAATAAGTCTGTTGAATAGAGCTGGGATGGCCCCAGATTTTGCCCCTCCCTTCGGATGTCTTCCACACCCTGATTTCAGTGGCTCTCAGTCATTTTGTAGGGCATGCAAATGCCACCTACCCAGTGGCATGGGCATCAAGATAGTTTGAACTGATTTCTGTCAGGTAGTTCCTCCAAAACCAAGGACTATATTATGTTATCCAAATTTAAATTAGGCTTGCCAGCATGCTGGAAGGCCACATTATAGATATTGCCAACCTGTGTCCCCACTTAGGGAGGGACAACATTATAAAAATGCTTTGCTGCAGAAATGTACATATAGCCCTGGGACTGTACATTTTGTGGAGAAGCCAGGAATTAATCTGGCTCCTGTCTGAAAACACAGTTGTATAATATTGTTGATCATAAAAGACCTTCAAGTACTTAAGGAAACTCTACCAGTAGATCATATAGCTCCTAGATGACTGTGGAGATCGCTCCACATTAGACTGGCTTTGGTTAATCAGGGGATTTTCCTAGAACTATAAGTCATTCGTTATTAATGCACACTCTATGTGGCGTCATCTTTAAAATGGGCATCAGTTTGAAAAGATAGCACAAAATTTCTCCCTGCCTGCAGTTGAAGAAATCAATGAGTTAGCTTTGGTTTTTAACAGTGAGGTCAGCCTCACTAACTGGCCAGGGTAGTTATAGATGACAGATTTGCCCTAGACATTCTCCTTTCCTGCCAAAGCTGAGTCTGTGCAGTTTCTAATACTTCTTGCTGTACCGGAGTAGATATCTTGGGTCATGTGCAAAGGTCAGTCAAGAAAGCCACCTGGCTTTATAAGGCAGTCCCTGATGTTATAAGGGTTTGTTCAGCTCTGTGTCTGGAACCTTGGGGGACACAGCTTGAGTTCAAAACTCCTGTTGCTGTTTACTGTCCTATTGTTAGTAGCTGTAATTAAATAGTTTATGGGACAAACTGACTGGATTTGGTCCCATTCTCTGTCAGTCAGATGAATTAGAGTGCTTGATGGAGTGGTATAATCATAGGAAAATTCTTTGATAGTTAAGATGCTGTAGAAAGGAGTTGGATATTGTTAAGACACTGTTTTCCGTGGATTTTGTATACTTATGCACTCTTGTAAGGAGAGGAACTGGCAGAATATATTTTTAAGGATATTTGTATAGGGAACAGACTGGGAAGATACGGTGTCTTCCTCCATAATGAACAGCAAGTTGGGTTACCACCCACAATCAAAGATGTGTCTTCCTCCGGCACTGTGTACGTGGGGCTTGTCTCCTGTAACACAACCCACAGCATGTGCAAATATTACCTGGCTCTTTGTGTTGACCTATGGGAATTCAGGAAACTGGCATGAGAAAATGTCATCACTCTAATGCTATTGATGTAACTTTTAAAAATAAATGTTATGTGTTTTATTCTAGAATACACAGAACTGTGGTGAAATAATGGCTTGCAGATGGGGTAAAGTTTTGGACACTTCACACATCCTTCCTCATATACGCATTATTTCTGAAGTTGTAAAATAATATTAATGAGATATTAAAGCTAATTTTCAGAGAGGGGATTCTATTCTGTCAACATTGAAGGCTAGGTGATAAAATCTCATTCCTCCTGAAATTTAGCTCTGTAAAATGCTTTGCCATTTAAAATCTGAACATGTGCCAAACTATCAGTCAACACTGTGTAACACCAGTATAATTAGGTAGAAGTGCTAAGTAAATTGTGTATAATCTGTGTAGCAGAAGCCTAAATCATCCTAATGGAAAATGGATTATACTAACAATATGTAAATATAAAAGAACAGTGGTCTCCAAGGAACATACCAGTAGCACATGAGAATCTGTTAATTTGTTGAAGAAGTAACATCAGAGAGTGAGAACTAAACCACGTCACCAGAAAATACATGCCATACTTTTTATATTGTAATTTATTTTATTATTTATTTATTTATTTCTGAGACGGGGTCTTGCTCTATTGGCTGGGCTAGAGTGCAGTGGCAGTGTCATTGTTCACTGCAACCTCAAACTCCTGGGCTCAAGTGGCCCTCCTGCCTCGGCCTCTGTGGTAGCTGAGACCACAGGTGTGCACCTCCACGCCTCACTGACTTTGTAGAGGTAGGGTCCCACTACCACCCACTTATAAGCAATGAAAATATTGCTGAAGTTGGAACAATAGTACTTACATAAATCAATTTGTGAATATCACATCCTTCTAAGGTTTTGGAAACCCTGTAACTCAGTGTAAACTTCATTACTGCTTGTGACTATGTTGAGCCTTTTTTAAAAGATATTAACAAAATGTAATTGGAAATAGACAATAATTAGAGAAATTAACTGTGAATGGAAAATTTTCATGATTGTCTTTTTTTTTTTTTTTGTAGTTTGTGGCCAGGGCCGGGTTTGAACCCGCCACTTTCAGTATACTGGGCCGGTGCCTTACTCCTTTGAGCCATAGGTGATGCCCCATAATTGTCTTTTAATTTTTGTAAAATTTTAAAACATTTTCTTGTATCATGAAAATAGGTTAAATTATCAAAGTATTATTATTATTGTCTTTTTTGTCACTTTAAATTTCATCTCTTAATTTCTCCTAGCCATTTAGTTCTTTTCCCTTAGTGTCCATAAATTATATTATGAATTCATTCATTTGCCATTTATTCATTTGGGAAGTATTTATTGAACATATGTTATTTATTTATTTATCTATTTCTTTTTTTTTTTTTGAGACAGTATCTCACTTTATTGCCCTTGGTATGATTCTGTGGCATCACAGCTCACAGCAACCACCAACTCCTGGGCTTAGACGATTCTCTTGCCTCAGCTTCCCAAAAAGCTGGAACTATAGGCGCCTGCCACAACGCCTATTTTTTGTTGCAGTTTGGCCAGAGCCGGGTTTGAACTCGCCACCCTCACTATATGGGGCTGGTGCCCTACCCACTGAGCCATTATTAATCTACTGTTTTCAGGATTTCAGGCACTGTTTAGAGATAATGATTTCAAGTTTCAGGATTATCAGAGATCTGCTGGCACTGAGCTGACCTCTGCCTTCAATAAACTGAGTGCATGTGGATAGGACGGCTATTTTTAGCTCTGATAGAATTAAAGCATATACTTGACTTGGTAACTAGAATAAACAATAAATAAATAATAATAATTAATGATAAATAATAAGTTAAAGAAGTAACATCTGGGAACTGGGACTAAACCAAATAATAAGAAAATGCATGCCCTACTGTGAAAAATGTTTTATAGATTTCTTTCATAATTTTATCCTACCAACAAATTTGAGCTAGATAATTAGGACTGATTGTTTCCATTATACAAAAAAAAATAAAAAAGACCATAAGTCTTTAAAAGGGTAAGTGATCCAGAGCTAGGTTGGTTGAACTCTGCTAGCAGAGTTGAAATTAGAATTTCACAATAAATTGTGTGCCCATTCGCTATACTATAGTTAGGTTGGCAGATGATAGGATGGATGAAATTTTTCTAATTGCAATAGGGAGTTAATCTTTACACCTTAGTGTCTTTTGAAAATTTCAATTTGTGCCTGGATCCAACTGAACTAGCACGGAGAACATGAACTCATTTAACTTCCAAGTCTGTGATATTTCAAATATGCCTCAGAAAATGTTTTCAATTTAGCATTGAGAATTGTATCGGTAAATCAAGAAGTATTACAGTTTATAAGTTGGGACCTGGTTTCAGATACGGTTCTCGGTGTCATTATTATTATTATCCAAATAGTACATCTTAAACTTGTGGAACGTTTTGACGGCAATACAATTGAGACATGATCCTTGTCCTAATGAATTTGTATTATTAAAGTCTCAACTCATTTTGCGACAGGTTTTCTGGTGTTCATTGACATTTCAAATATACAATGTAAAAAAAAATTGAACCCTTAATATTGGAAACATATTATAAAATCCCCTTGAGATAGGTGCACACTTGGTATGCTGGTAGTAATGCCGATGAGAAAAAGAAAGTGACAACGACCTGCTAAAAGAAAGGAACGCACACCTGTCTGGTTTATTCTACAAGAGCGGTTCTCAACCTTCCTAACGCTGCGGCCCTTTAATACAGTTCCTCCTGTTGTGGTGACCCCCAACCATAAAATTATTTTCGTTGTTACTTCATAACTGTAACTTTGCTACTGTTATAAATCATAATTTAAATATCTGACACGCAGGATGTATTTTCACTGGTCTCACCCCACAGGTTGACAACCGCTGTAGAAGAATAATTATTAACAAACAACAGATTTTAATGACAACATTCAAAGAGGGAGCGTACTTACCAGTGAAGTAACAGTAAAAACAGAGTAAAAATAGACTGAGAGACGCAGAGCCAAAAAATGAAGCATGAAAACCCTAACAATGCACGTTTATTTCTGGCTCACACAAAACCCATGTGGGTTCAGCAGACCTCCAGGGAGGCTCTGCGTCGTGCAGTGACTCAGAGAGCCTTCTCATTCTGTAGTCCTGTCATTTCAATGTGTGGATTTCCTGAGTTATCTGAGCCAGGGGAGATGGTGTCTGAGGCTCATATGGGATGGGTTTAAGGTCAAAATCAGGACGCATGGCTCTAAAATAACTCCAAGGGAGTGCGTGGCATGTAAGTTAATACCCATCTGTCAGAGGTAGTTGGGGATCTTGGACTAAGAAACAAAAACGAATTTTCCTCCTTGTCAAGTGACCATGTGAAACACACTTTGAGGAACTTGCCAGCTCTCTCGGGGATCAGTTGCTGAAATGCTTTGTCACGTAATTAATGGTAACGTGAAAGTTAAGACGTGTTCTAGGACTCATTGCTTGATAGACTGAGAGAAGACCACTAATAATACAGAGGACGTGGGGGAAACCTTGGAAATAATGAAACGGAGGTTTAACTTCTGCAGAAACTGGGAACACGTATGGCAGGGTACAAGAAATGGGAGATGTTCTCAGTATTATAGTAACAGCACTAGAAGTAGTGATAAGTATTCTAGATGTTTTAGAAAGTGGTTACCAAAAAAGCTGATACATCAGAGGATAAATGGATGATGTACTTGAAATAAGAAAATGGTATAAATGGATTTTTCTTTTTATGAAAACAGGCATAAATTAAATAAATCTTCATTAATTGTGATAAATTTTAACGATATCAATTGCTTAATATTTAAGTCATTGTCTTTATGTTCAAAGCTTTTGATATGGTGTCGTTCTTATTATTGGTGTCCTCATACAGCTTCATATGAATTTTGAATTAAATTTCCCTATTATATATGGAAAGATACAATGTTTCCTCTCAGATGAAAGAGCTTAACCAACAGTAATACATTTAAATTATTTACTTCATAACTATTCAAATTAGTTATTCCACTACTCGACTTTGGAATCTCTTTTTCAATATGCTTTCTGAAATTCTGAAAGTACTTCAACTATTTTCAAGTTCCTGTTACCTGCATCTAGCCACGTGAGGACCGGGTTTCTTGGGTATGGCCTTAAAATTTTAAATTGATGATGGTTCCTGCTTTCTAGGTAGGATTTAGAGATTCATTCGTGGTGGAGTTACCTCCTTAGGGGCAGACATTTAGTATAATTATAGTCAGTTTATTCAAGAAGTGCCAGATACTGTGCTCCCTCTTCATGCTCCCGAAGCAGTTATGGTTCCCTCGTGGGAACCAGTACACAGAGGCTGGTGTCCGGGCAGTGCTGACACCAGCGGAGAATAACACGGGGGCAAAGGAAGTCACTAACCCAGACCACAGAAATGTCAGCCAAGCCGGTGTCAACGTTCTCAATGAATGGAGCAAGTGCAGAGGAACTAAGGATGTTTCAGCTTGTGCCTCTCAGGAGCAAGGATTTTAAATGAGGGCAGAGTGACCATGGCTTGAAAGTAAGCGTGGGAGACCAGTGCTGGGCCTGCCCCACCACCCACCGCTTGGTAATTAGTATAAAGCATAATTGGTATAGAAGAGAATGACCAGGAAGGGCTTCACTTGAACATCCAGATGACTTTAGGTTTTGTAAGGTTTAAAACTTCTTATTCATTATTCTCTAATTTATGGAACAAATTTGAAAAGCCAGAGTCTTTTAGAACTAATGAAACTGGTGAAAACAGCTTCATACAAATGTAAAGACTGATTTCATGTACATTTTACATTGCATATGGCATGTGTATTTATATTATTATTTTTGTGTGTGTGTGTGCAAAAGGTCAAAGTTTATTAAAAGACAGTACACTCCAGAGACTTCTACCTTCTCAAGTGGAGAAGACCCTGAGTTTAGTGACACTTTTCCCCTTTATGCTGATATTCCAAATCTGTATTAAGTGATAGGGGGTAAAATATTTATGATTTTTCCTGGAATGGGGGGAAACTTCCTGAATGGAGAGTCCTCCCATTTCTATCCCTGTAAGGTAATTTCCAGAAGCTGTCATGGTATTTGTAAACTGTGATAAAAGTGGTGACAATTTTACATGTTAATGAAAAGGGTCACTTGAGGCTACTGTCACTTCTGTGCATGCTGCAAAGATCCCTGCTTGTGGCCTTGGCCATATCTCCACATTGAGGCCTCTCCACTTCAGAGACTCATTTTTTTTAAAATTTCTTATAGAATAACTATGTACATTAATGCAATCATGGGGTACAGTGTGCTGTTTTCATATACATTTTTAAATACTCTCATCAAACTGGTTAACATAGCCTTCATGTCATTCTCTTAGTCATTAAGTTAAGACATTCATACTCTGCTGAGACTCACTTTTGTAGAGCAAACATCAGTTCAGTTTGGAAGCCTTCTTGAAATGCTTTTCCTTCTTGGCAGCCCACTCTGGTAATTTTGTTCCTCTTATTATGGACAAGGGGTCTCCTAGAATCATCGTCCCCTGTCCCTCCTTCACCCTACCTAACAGAATAAACACAGCTTTAAGACATGATTGACATTTGTAGTATTTCTTCCCTATGAATTATGATTAGAAAGGCATGTGAAATAGTTAAAGACAGTTATATTCTTCATATATAGAATTTCTCTGTGAATTGTGGGATTCATAAATGTGTGAATACTGGTTATGCAATGAAACTGTCTTCACATTTGTAGGGATTTTCTCTGTCATAAATTTGTCATATATAGAGTGGTTTGAGCAGAAGTTAGGCACTTTCACATTCTTCACTTTACAGCATTTTTCTTAAATGTGAATTCTCCTGTGTACAGAAAACTGTGACTCCTGGCATAAAGCTTCACCACACCTTCATATGGGGAAGACTTGTCTGCCATGATTTCTCTTACGTTTCCTGAGGGCCAGGGACCAGTTAAAACCTTTGCCATAGTGCTTGCTTCAGCAGCACATATACAAAAATTGGAACAATACAGAGAAGATTAGCATGGCCCCTGTGTAAGAATGACATGCAAATTTGTGAAGCGTCCCATATTTTTGATACACCTTTTGGGGAAAAGACACAATTATAAGATGGACTTTACCTAACAAATGAAATCAGTTTAACTTGGTTTCTTGTGCACTCAATGAATCCCCAACAATTAAAAAAAAACCTTTGCCGTATCATTCACATTTGTAAGATTTCTCTCCAATATGAACTTCCCTATATGTAGTTAAGTTTTGACCTCTGGTTTAAGTGCATTGCCGCACTGTTCACCATTGTAGAGTTTCTCTCCAGTAAATTATTTTATGCTTAGTAAGTTATGAACACCAAGTAAAGTACTAGCACATTCTTCATATTTGTAGGCTGTCTATGTTGTATGATTTTTTTCTATGGACAGGATGATTTTAACCTGCGTTAAAGGGTTGCCGCACTGTTCATATTTATAAGTTTTCTCCAGAATGAAGTTTTTTATGTTTAGAAAGATTTGAGTTCTAGTTAAAGGATTTGCCACATTGTTGACATTCATAAGGTTTCTCTCCAGAATGAATTATTTTATGTACAGAAAATCTTGAGTAATGCTTGAAGGCTTTGCGACATACTTTACATTTGTAGGGTTTCTCTCCAGAATGAATTCTTTTATGTACAGAAAAGGTTGAGTAATTGTTAAAGGATTTGCCACATTCTTCACATTTGTATGGCTTCTCTCCAGAATGAATTCTTTTATGTTGAGAAAGGTTGGAGTGCCAGTTAAAGGCTTTTCTACATTGTTGACATTTGTAGGGTTTCTCTCCAGAATGAATTCTCTCATGTTCTGAAAGGTTTGAATACTGGTTAAAGGCTTTGCCATATTCTGCACATTTGAAGGGTTTCTCTCCCGAATGAATTCTTTTATGTACAGAAAGGGTTGAGTACTGGTTAAAGGATTTAACACATTCTTGACATTTGTCTGGTTTCTCTCCAGAATGAATTCTTTTATGTCTAGAAAGGTGTGAGGACTGGTTAAAGGCTTTTCCACATTCTTTACTCTGTATTGTTTCTCCCCAGAATTGATTCTTTTATGTACAGAAAGGATTGAGTAATGATTAAAGGCTTTGCAACATTCTGCACATTTGTAGGGTTTCTATCCATTATGAATTATCTTATGGTTAGAATATCTTGAGCTGTGGCTAAGACACTTGTCATCATTTTTGCATGGTAGATTTGAAGTCCCCTGGGCTTAGACAAGCTTGAGCAAGATTTAAAGACTCTGTAATGTTCTTTATATTTGTACTGCTTTTCCACAAAATGACTTATTTTATGTTTTCCAAAGTTTGAGCATAGGTTTAAGGCTTTCCCATGTTTTTTGCACTCAAAAGTTTTCTCCCCGGTATATATCATTTTATGTCTATTTAGACTTAATAATATTCTCAAAACCTTGAAACCTTTACTGCATTGGTAGATTTTACCACACATAGCTGTTAAACATTCATCCAGACCATCATAACATACTTTCTGCTGCTTATACTCATACACCCAATCCCGGGAGTTTACTGAGTTTAAATTCTCAGGGCCATTGTTTTAATATCTTCTCAGCATTGTCTTTGGTAATAAAATGTTTGTACCCAACACTTGTGAACTGTCCTGGGTAGATTGATTAGATGTAACTGGGTGCTTGACTACTGTCTGGTGTGTCTTCACCTTCCAGGGTTCATTGCTTTGGTGATAAGGTCTGGCTTAGAGACAGCAAGCCCAAGGAAGACCAGGTTTCTGTAGGTCTCTAACGTGACATCTGATACAGATTCTGCTGTCAGGGTCCAGGCAGGCCCACTCATCCCTGGAGAATTCTATGGACACATCTCTGAGTGTCAGCAGTTCCATTTCTCTGTTTCCAGGGTGTCGCTCCGACTTCCCCAGGTCTCCCAGGACCTGCAGCTCACAAGGTGAGAGGAGGTGCAGCAGTGACACCTGGCCCTCCGGGAGATGCCACAGTGAAGAGCGGCGTGTGTGTTTATAGAATGTGCACAAGCTTCACTGTGCCTCTATCAAGAAGTTTTTTATCTTCCAGTATTTTCACCCCATAGAATAACGTGGTGTACATAGTACAAGTACCAGAAATGATCACTTAGATTCAACATGATCATTATCTTGTTGCTCTGAAGAAAACTCAATAAAGGAGAAAGGCACTTAATGAATGCATTCTCGGGCAGTGATCATCGAAATTCATTCTAGGGCAGTGATCATCGAAATTCATTCATTTCCTCACAAGAAGTGAGGAAAATACCAGAGTAAAAGGAAATTAATGGTAATATTGAATTATAAAGCTAACATAAGGTCATTCAGAATATCAATTTATTTAATTGACATATTTCTCTAAACTTATTATTTTTCTTTAATCCTAATCATTAATATACTTTTAATAATTATTTTTAAAATTCCATTAATTTATATAATAATGAAGTTGAACTAATTGGTTTGTATCCATGGATTTTTAGTACTCAACTAGATTTCCGTTAATTATTCACTTACAATTCTTTATAGTACACTTATGTGTAGCAAAACTGATGTTAATAGCTGATAGGATACAATATTTCAATTTCTTAAAATTTTATAAGTGATCAGAGTTAAAAAAAATTGTCTCAATTTTATATTAATCAGACCAGAGGGATAAATTCATTTGAAAGTCTTCATATCAAACATGCCAAACGGAAGTAAAGAACCAATTCTGTTCTAGCTTTGCTCACCTCTGTTTTAATGATCTGATTTTTATCCTAATATGTTTGTTTGCTACATCTTAGATTAAATTTATGCTTACAGGTGTATGATATTATGCATATATTTATTTTGTGACTATGTTTTTATTATTATATATGTTAATATTGTGTGTTTTAAACAAATCCTTCAAAGAAAAGGAAATAGGACTATATATCTTAATAGATTACGAGGTATCATGGTATTTAAGAACTAAGGAATTTCCTCTTGATAATAAAAGTACTTATAAACTAGTCATATTCATATGTTAATGCTGAAATATTTGTACTTCTTTCTCTTGTGTGATGTAGCTATGATTTTATGTTAGACATTGAACTACTATAATTATTTCTAAGATAATGGACTATAAAGTTAGTCTTTCAAAGGGATAGAAACCCCTAATGTAACAAGAGAAAGTGTGCTTTGTAATTGCCTGTGGCACGCTGTTTCTGCTCATGAGGTTGTATTTCTTTGTACCTTCATACAAAACGTACATTAATAGGAAAATGATTCAGTGAGTGGAATCTTTTGCTTTCCTTAGGGCTCCAAAATGATAATTTTAACAGTGAACATGTAAAATTTATTTATTTAACTATGAGTTTCTCATTCACTAAAAAATGTTCTACTTTATGTATTTTACTTTTCTATTCAACGACTTCTAGCTAAGTTATTAGATTGCAAACTTCAAGACAGTGTTATTGTATAGTGCCAAACAAATAATAAATTCGTAATAAATAATTACTGAATTAATTTATCAAGATACTCAGGGTTGTTATGATTGTTGTCAGAGCTGTAAAGGGAGAATAATATGCCATATCTACTTTCACAATGATTGGTATAAATAAGAATAATAAACCTACATGGGAACAAATTATTGCTGACCGCAGCCAGTGAGAGAATCTTCCTGAAGGGCTGACAGTATGACTTGGACCTGGACGGAAGGGTAAACAAAGAGGAATCTGGACTAACTCGCAACTCTGAAAAAGAAAGGAAATGTCAAGAACATGTGAAAGATTAGACATTTTTTAAACATTCTCAAACAACACAGAAAAGTATCATTTTATATGAAATGAATTATAGACGAAGCAGATAATTGTGGATGATCTGCTCAAATTTACCCTTACTTTAAAGAAAAAAGGAATTATAGCCCAAATGGGTCAGGTAATTTTCTTAAGATTCCATAGAAAATAGTAAAAATGGGAGCATATCTGTTTAAAAAGTTATAAGAAAATCAGTTTAGATTTCTCTTTCAAAACTATCCATGCTCACTTATATTCAAACGTATAATAAAATGGTAGCAGTCAAATTAAAAAAAAACTCCTAGTATTTAAGTGGTTTATCTTAAATACCAACAAACACGAGCATGTGTATATGTGATGGGAAGTTTAGTGGAGAAAGTTTTATGCTTCAGACAAAATCTTGTTTAAATCTTTTGTTCTTCTACTTTCTTGTGTTATGGGCTTAAGCCAAGTGTTTTCATTTTTCTAACTTTTGAGTGTTTTATTCATGAAACAATGTGTGCCTTTCTGGCTGTAGCATCCATTGAGAAAATGTTTTTCTACAATACATTTTTTTTTTTTTGCGTAGAGGGCAGTATCATCTTCCTAAAATGAATATCTGAGCTTATCACATTCCAGTGATTTCTAAACACTTGCCAGCCTGAAGGTATCATATGACCCAGACGCTACATTCCTCTCTAACTTACCTTGTACAACTGTCTCTTGTCTCTATGCTCCAACCTTTTCTGCCCTCTCTCTGCCCCCATAAGCTACCAAGTTCACAAATACTGTAGACAATTTGCACCTGCTCTTTCCTCTGCTCGGATGTTTTTCTTTATGGTCTTCAAATGGTTGCTTCTTAGCCTACATGACACTTTTAGAAAGGCTTTCCCCACTTAAAGTAGCTGCTTGCTACAACTAATACTATATTAATCTAATATTATATTAAATAATAGTATCCATCAGTAGCTAAAATTGTCTTATTTTCTCATGAATTTGTTTACTGTCTAGATTAGGACACTTTATTGTTCAGAACTTAGTACTGTGTTGGTACTTGGTAAACATTCAGTAAATATTGTTGAATAAGAGAGTAAATTAGTCTTTATTTACATGATAATGCATTTAATGTGGAAAATTTGGGGAAAATGTATAGAAAATAACCAATAAGACTAGACAGTGTTTTAGTTATTAAAACAATATGTTACCTTAGTAGATTATTTGCTTATGTATTATTATTATGATAACAGTGTTATAAATATAGATTTTAAAAAGTGGAAAAGATAAAGACTCAGTTATCTTTTGTATTTAGGCTTATTTAATTTAAGATTAATTTGGATCAAAGCTATACAGAATTATGGAATCATAGTGTTTGTGTAGTGAAGAATTTATCCTTGCCTGAAAAGGGGTGTATCCCCTGCCCCCCCACCTTCTGAGTGGTAATTTACACAATATTCGATAGGAGTATCTTTGTTTAGAATGGAAGATGGCCACACTGGTTCTTAGGATGGGTGTGCCACTCCTGACAGTCTTACAGAGGGGCTGGCCAAGCCAGAAAGACCAACCGTATGATTTAGGGTAGAGGTTTGGGGTCATGAGCTGTCAGTCTCCCTGGAGGCTGAGATTAATCATGGAGGCAATTAATCACATTGATGATGAAGACTCCCCAAATCTCTGGACTCTGAAGCTTGGGTGAGCTTCCCTTTTTGGCCGTACTCCATGTGTATTGTCATGGAGTACAAACATCAACGTCAGCAGGTGCCTCCACATGTCCTTTGGTTGACTTCTGACTGGTTACTTTTCCCCATAAGAAGCCATACTATGGATATAATAGTATCCAGTGAAGTCTGTGAGTCTCTTAGTGAGTTATTGTTAATGAGGGTGGTTGGTGGTTGTCAGGGGCAGGCTCGCACACTGTGCTGTCACTCTTTGCAGTCTGCTCATGTCTGGCCAGTATATCATCATGGGAAAGGAGCTCTTAGTTGTCAAATAATGTTAACATTTCAGACTCACGTGGATTGTACAGAATACATATTACAACATTTATGTATATTCCATGGAAGAGCATGAAGGAGTTTATGTTTTGCTTCAGTTAACAGAGCTGGTTTGTTGGATGGGTCAAGGTTAGAAATCAGATATATCAATCCCCATATTTGGTTTTCCACACTATATAGTATATTATGTGATACAAGATTGGTTTAATATCATTTGAATATATATGGTTCCTAATTTTGAAATATTATAATAGAGATTAACTTATAAATCAGTAAGATGTCCCACCAATCTCATAGTATTCTATATGCTAAGATAAACCTAGTATAAAATGTGCCTTAATTATAGAAAAATTATTCATGCCTCAAAGTATATCAATATTTTTGAACGGTAGCAGCTATCTTTACCAGGAAGGTATTGATTTTACTTTATGATAAACATTATGGTTACTGGTTCGACAAGCTGACATATTAGGTTTCCTCTGGCACACTCTGATTAAGCATATAATGAAATTCTAAAGTGATAGGAGACATACACAATTTTCAGAATTATACACACTGTTAATAGCAAGCAATGACAAGCAAGCATTTCTAATAAGGCTACAGTGACAACTTTGGGGGACAAAAGCAAAATGCAGAAATTCTAAGACAATTATGCTATTGTATGGATAGCAATGAAATACTAAATATTAAATATTAATAAATATTAATTCATATTTATTAAGTATTTCTCTGTTATTACTTATGAGTACTTTTCTGGATAATATACTTTTTTTTTTTTGAGACGGAGCCTCAAGCTGTCTCCCGGGGTAGAGTGCCATGGCATCACAGCTCATAGCAACCTCCAACTCCTGGGCTCAAGCGAGTCTCCTGCCTCCGCCTCCCAAGTAGCTGGGACCACAAGCGTCCACCACAATGCCCGGCCATTTTTTGGTTGCAGCCATCATTGGGGGATTCGAACCCGCCACCTTAGGTGTACATGGCTGGTGCCTTAGCCGATTGAGCCACAGGCGTCAAGCCCCAGTGACTGTTTCTAAGATGCGGCATCCACGGGAGACCAACCTGTGGGCCTCGGTGGAGGGCGTACAGGTGTACTCTGGTGGGTAATAGGGTGGCGGCGGGAGGGGGGGGATGAACTCATCAAAATCCAGGGTCTGGTGCAGGATGGTGCCGTGGGGGGTCACGCAGGCGGCATTGGCAGGATGTGTCCTCTGCGGGAGGAACTAGAAAACAGAGACAATCAGCATTATCTGGGACATCTTGTGTGGTTTGTGTCTAATTAAGCCAATTATACATAAGCTTTAATGATCAGTGTAGAATGTCTGTAATTTAAGCTGTCAAGCCATGACGGCGAAACACACACTTTACAATGACGATTCCTCAAGGAACGCCTCGCCTTGGAAGCCTCATTATGCTGTTGCCCACACCATTATCCAGAACACCTCTTTTTTTTTTTTTTTTTAAAGGAAAAATACAGTCCAGGAAGTCTTTAATGCTCTCCCCACAGCCAAGGCCGGCTCCTCTGACTGCACTACTTAGAGATGGAGTGCTGGTGAAAGTCCCCAAGGTTCACAGTTTAAGAAGTGCCTCCTGGCTCGGCGCCTGTGGCTCAATCGGCTAAGGCACCAGCCACGTACACCTAAGGTGGTGGGTTCGAATCCCCAGCCCGGGCCCGCCAAACAACAATGATGGCTGCAACCAAAAAAATGGCCGGGCGTTGTGGCGGGCGCCT
>CAUYQV010154844.1:0-69096 GCA_963574575.1 Galagoides demidoff | reverse complement strand
GGTTTTTTTTTTTTGAGACGGAGCCTCAAGCTGTCCCCCTGGGTAGAGTGCCATGGCATCACAGTTCATAGCAATCTCCAACTCCTGGGCTCAAGCGAGTCTCCTGCCTCCGCCTCCCAAGTAGCTGGGACCACAGGTGCCTGCCACAACGCCCGGCTATTTTCTGGTTGCAGCCATCATTGTTGTTGTTTGGCGGGCCCGGGCTGGGGATTCAAACCCACCACCTTAGGTGTACGTGGCTGGTGCCTTAGCCGATTGAGCCACAGGCGCCGAGCCACAAAGGTGTTTTATTAACTATTCAAAGAGAAATAAGGAGCCAGTGAGGGTGTTTCAAACTCACAGGAGCAATGCAATACTATTCTAGTGCAGTGTCTGGGTAAACTGAAGGCAGGGGATTTAGAGGCCAGGAAATTGGGGATGGTTTTGCTCCCACATTTATTTCTGGTTCTAATCTCACTGTTTCCCCCCTGTGTATACAGAAGCTAAAATATATACTCTCTTCTCATGCAAACATTAGCCCTGTCAAGTCTTCACAATCTTAGAAGAACAGATTTTTAAACACACACACGCAAATACGCTATGGAAAGAGTATCTATAAGACCTGAAAACCAGAGACCTTGGGAGTGAGAGAGACAAGAGAACCAGGGATCAGAGCAACCTCTGACTTCTCCCTGCTGCCAGGGGCAGCACTGCATTTTATCATGTTGAACTCCACAGTGTGGTGCACATAAAAGATCTCTGGCTTCATGTTAGACCCAGATAGCAGATACCTGACCAGCCTCATGTCCAAGAAAAATACTCATAATTAATTGTGGCATTTTTTACTCTGAGTTCAGATTAGTCCTCTGAATCCTTCTTAGCACTGGCTCTAGGACCCATCACAACCCATAGAACAAAGTTGGCTTGTGAGCAGAGAACTATTCGCCATCCCTGGTGTCATGTTCAGAGTGAACCCCATCATACCATCCGCATAACCTGCTCACACAATGACTCTTGTCATGACGTCTATCATCCCTGTGCTGCCTACTTCTAATCATGATTTTAATGACAGCTCTTGTTTCCATGTCATTACCTGTCAGGTAGGTCTGCTCATGGACCTCAGTGATGCTCAGGAGTTCAGCGTTCTGTTGTTGGCAGCTCTTCCTCGCCTGATGCCACGTCAAAGCAGACTTGGAGTTTATCTGGTAGGAAATGCTTGTCAACGGATCCTTATTCCACAAGCTTTCGCTGCCCTCAACTGCGAAAGAAGTCAAGGAGAATGTGCTACAGTCTGCATAGAAAACACTTTCAGGGAACACTATTTTTTAAACTAGCTTAGCAGCACGATTGCCTAAAACATTATCTTTCTTTTCCTTTCCTTTCATTTTTTTCCTTTCACTTATTTTTAAAGTGGCTTTGGGATTTTCTTTACTCCTTAAATGAAGTGGGGGAGAAGGGAGGTTTCAAAGAATTAGCTACATCCACATCCAATCTCTTCTACACGCAGAAAGAAAGAAAGCATAGAGTCCTATTCTCCTTTGGGAAATTTGGAATCAGAGGAGTTGGAAAGTGAAGTAATTGTAAAGACAAAGAATAGAAATACCAGCCCAGTGTCCTTAATCTAGACATAAAAAAAGAAAAAGAGGTAAGGGGGTAAGGGAATGAAAGAAAATAAATACATATCTTCTCTCAGCAAGTGGGTATTTTACCTGTTCATTAAATCATGAACTTGGGGAGTCTCATTCTCCCATCACTAGGATGTATGCAATATAGGTAAAGCTCTTTCCAATAGTAGATACTATTTGTTACTTTTTCTTCCTTTGGAGTAAAATAAAATTATTTTTTATAATCTTTTTTCTTTTCTATTGTACAGCTCCCAATACATTTCAGAAACCTGGATGTTCTCTATTATGAGTAGATAAATAAATGCTCTTTATAGTCTTTACCCATGTTTCAGAAGTTAGTAAACAAAATATTTATATATGCTTTATGTTGAGAAAATTTCTCTTTTATCTTTTTAATACCCTAGGGTTCAATTTTTGAGGCATGTAAAGTATTAATCTTTTAATTTATTTGTAAGGAAGTGAGAAAGGATTATATAACTTCTCAAATTTTCTGTGAAATACTCAATGGACTGTGATATTAGGCTGCTTTCCATGTAGTTTATATGGTCCTCATTCTCAATTCTATGTTCCACTGGGCTTTGTATCTGATGAGGAAGAGACCTCATCAGACCTTTTATTCACACGGTGACAAAACACCACACAAACTTGTGCTTCCCTGGCACATCCAGGAGGAAGACAATGTATCAAAATTTGATTCTGGCAACAGAAATTTTGAAGATGTTTTAATGACAAAATCATACTATGTTCTATAAGAAATAAATTTGAATTAGTGAGGCTAAATTTAAATTATAATGACCTGAGGTCTTACGTCAATTATGTACGTGAATGAGATCAAGTGGGAATGAGATCAAGTTTAAAACAGAGATTGTTTTAAACAATTCATTTTAGACTTGGGAGTCTCTACTCTGTGATATAACAGAAAATGTGAGATATTAAAATGGGGAGGATTCTTTTCATGTTCCAGGAATGGGGGAAAGTGATCTAAATGACCAAAGAAGGAAATGCCATTGACTCTTAACTTAAAGTATATTTTGCATTTTAAGTCAAGGGATTAAAAGATATTTCTCAATGAATATAAAGGTTTGCTGACTGTAAATAGCCCAGAAGAGCTCAAGTTCCCACAGAAAATCAGCATGACTGATGTTGAGAGCTAAAGTTGCAAGCTCAAGAGAACTGAAAGAACGGGGTCTTTTCCTTTTCCTGTTCTCATGATACTTGAAAATTAATCTCTACCTAGAAGGAAAACATTATGATAAACAATGCAATGCACAATGAAGTGTCTATATTAACAGTTGCCAGGTCAAGAACTGGGACCTCATCTTCCTGCGTCGAAGATTAAGGCTAGTTTAAGGTTAATAGAGAAGAAAATGCTCTTTTGAAAGGAGCATAAGATGAAGTAAACTAGGAAATTGCAAAGCCCTTATGACAGGCATGAAACAAATAAAATGTGCTTGAGATTTGCAATGCACATTGAAATCAAACAGCTTATAATTATTTTACTTTCACATTTAATAGGAAAAAGTATATATCATTTGGTGGTGAAGGCATAAATTAAAAGTAATAATAAGACTAAAAATTTATTGTAGTGAGCATACTCAGGACACCTCTCCAGCCCATAGTTAAGGCTATCTGCAGTTCTGAGTTTCCTTTGTGATGAGGGATTTATAATTTGTCATGTACATTTTATTCATTAGATCACGTATTCATCCATCAACTCTTTTGTCAATCAGTACCATTAAGTGGAAGATGATATAGTCATCTTAGTAAACTCCTAAGAAACTCCATGAAACAGATTTAGAAAATATTATTCCTATTAAGCAAAGGAAAAATATCCTCCTCAATCAATGGAAAACTGGTATTGCTCTGTCTGCAGGGAGGGGGGAAGCTACTTTTTCAGAAAAAGACTCCTAATATAAAAATTTGACATCTATAAATCTTTAGTGGGAATCAAATGTATAAAGGTTGCCAGAAGAGGGGTCAATACATCTCCCTCCAATCAAGAATGGAAGAGCAGCATGAGCACGAGCAGGAAGGCTGGGGGCTTTTGTGGCGATTGTTCCATTAGAAGTGAGTGTGCACTCAGGAAATCAAGTTTACTTTTAGACGGGTGAGCAGAGAGTATAGACCAAAAGAGATAAATAAGCACAATTCTTAGACTTCTGGCTTTAATTTGACAAGCCAAGTTATTTTTCAAAGTTGTGCTGTTTGGCTCGGCACCTGTGGCTCAATCGGTTAAGGCGCCAGCTACGTACACCTAAGGTGGCGGGTTTGAATCCCCAGCCCGGGCCCGCCAAACAACAATGATGGCTGCAACTAAAAAATGGCCGGGCATTGTGGCAGGCGCCTGTGGTCCCAGCTACTTGGGAGGCGGAGGCAGGAGACTCGCTTGAGCCCAGGAGTTGGAGGTTGCTATGAGCTGTGATGCCATGGCACTCTACCCAGGGGGATAGCTTGAGACTCCCTCTCAAAAAAAAAAAAAAAAAAAAAAGATTGAGCTGAGTCCTCAGTAGAAATCAAATGAACTAAAAATCGATTTTTTAAAAATC
Organism: Galagoides demidoff; assembly: GCA_963574575.1. Lineage (NCBI taxonomy): Eukaryota > Metazoa > Chordata > Mammalia > Primates > Galagidae > Galagoides > Galagoides demidoff. The sequence goes on along the minus strand of CAUYQV010154844.1, from coordinate 64,946 downwards.
ATTGTATGAGGTTCAAAATAAGATGATAATTCAAAATTCACATTTTAGTTATAGTCTAACTGGATATAAGCAAATCTTGGCAAGAAATACTACCAGACCACACATTGGCAACTGGGATATTTAGGACAGATCTCACACAAGTGTTTAACTGAATGGTAGAAATTCTGCTTGAGTGAAACACACACTCTTTCAAGTTTGGGTGAGAACACAGTAGATGGTCTATTGTGACCATCACTGAAGCTTTGTGCAGACTTCTCTTCATTATTCATTATTATTATTATTATTTTATGGAGACAGAGTCTCACTTTGTTGCTTGGTAGAGTGCTATGGTGTCATAGCTCACAGCAACCTCAAATTCTTGGGCTCAAGCGATTCTCTTGCCTCAGCCTCCCAGTAGCTGGGTACTGGTGCCATCCACAACAACCTGCTGTTTTAGAGACGAGGTCTCACTCTGGCTCAGGTTGGTCTCCCGCCTGGAACTCAGGCTATCCACCGCCTCAGCCTCTCAAGTGCTAGCAGTATAGGCATGAGCCACTATGCCTGGCCACCATTATTCGTTATTAAAGTTGCTGTAATTGGTGCAGTTGACCTGGGCACTCACCATCTATTTTTGCCAATAGAGAGAAAAGAAGTCTTTCTCCCCTAAATTGAAAAGTTTGGATTAGTATTTCACACTTAACAATATAGGGAGCTAAATCCACTGGAATTACCTCCCAGAATCTCTGGGATCAGGGTTTTCTGTGGCCAATGTGAACCAAAGTCTGCTGAATAGTTTCCCAAGGGTCTACCTGGTCTCCAGTGCAGAGTGGGATAGGAAGTCACATCAAATTAAATCCTTGGCAAAGGATTCAACTTATCTCTAGATGTTTGCATTAACTGGCTATTCAAAGTTGTTAGCTTGCTAATATTTAAGACCATATAAAAGACTGGCTAATTCCTCCTTCCCTCCCCCCCTCCCCCAGAGACTTTAGTGTCATGTAGACATAAACCCAGAGTACTGTTGACAATTCTAATTTGTTTCAACCCTTCTTGTAACTTTCTCATCAGCAGTGTCTTGGGCTCATGTTTTGTCCTTCGGAGACTGGACTCGTGTTTTATTAGTCTGACATTTTGTTCTGACCTCTGTTGACAGCTTCTGGCCTCTGGCATGCACTCTGTTCAGTGGCTTCTTTTATTTATAACTAAAGCTCTTGTGCTCAGCTCTGACAAACTCTCTGATTTGTGCCCTGGTCACACTTGCACTGCTCTATCTAATATAAAATCTTCTCTTTTCCTCTAGCATCTCTCTTTCCATCTAGGACATTTATTTGGCTTCTTGCATTTTCATTTTGCTCCCACTCATGTTCTGATTACGGATTGAAAATGTCTGCATTCTACCAGCAAAGGAGCAGCAGTTCCAGTTTGGAGAGACCACTGAGCACCATCCCTTACATCCTCACAGTATTTTGTAGTTTTACAGAGCATCTTCACACACAGTATCTTATTTCATCCTCACAGCACTGCTGTGAGGTGGGAGTCAACATGTCCCCTTTACAGGGGAAGAAGTGGGAATGGTGAGATGCCCATGAGCACACCACTCAGAATTCTACTAGAACCTCCATGGTGCAAACTACGTGTTCAAAGTTAAAGGAGAGAAGACTTGTGAAAACAGTCTTTTAATCAGTAAATAAAAACTCAAAATAACATGGAACCCCATCTTCCTATTCCTTTTCTGTCTGCCTTTCCTTACTTTCTCTCTTTGCTCATTTCCTCCTCTTTCTTCACCAATATAAAATATCTCTAGTTCTACTGAAGTATTTCTTTTTCTTTGGGGGTATATATAGATTCTTAAAGCATCACATGCAAAGAGCTTTTTGCAATCAAAAGAAATCAGCATTATTTTTGAAGTGATCGAGATGCTTTTGTTTGAAATGGCCAAGTAAAATAAGAAAACAAGTTTTGGGTTTGGTTTAAAAGTTTTAAATACTTTTAAAACTTGTCCAAGTTCCACTTTACCTCATTTTGAAATTAAAAAAGGAAATATGCTCCAAAAATTTGGAGAATAATATGAAAAGGGAAACTAAGTCAATAAATCAAAATAAATTTTTAAAAATATTCTAAGAGATTCAAAAATTGTCACCTCCTCTGAATATCTATCTGGCCATATTCCTCCCACCGTATAACTTTGATATACTATAATTGCCTTTTTATTTATTGTTTTATTTTATCCTTGTAGGTCTCTCAGGGACAATCACTATATAAGGCCAGGGACAATATTTATCTTATTAGCTGTTATATCCAACTCATGGTAGTAAGAAAATCAACATGCTAAGTGAATGAGTGAATAAATGATTGAATGAATGGATTTTCTTCTATTTTCTTCCCTATTCCTTGTTGTGAACAATGTTTTGAATGTAAAGAACCCACATCTCATCAGTGCCCATGAGATTTATCCTAGAATCCAATGGATTAAAGTGAGTTCAGCAAGAGTCTAGGTGGGTGGGTAGCAGAGAGCTCCTGCTTCGTATCTGAGGACTGGCTGGGGCAGCAGATGGTGCTAGGGGATCGGGGTGAAGGTGGGGTAACTGGAGTAAAGAGAAGGAGCAGGGGCCTAAATAGCACCAAGGACCAGAGAGAGGAAGTTCTTGTGGAAGTCAGGGGTGTTATAGGAACCAAGGTCATTTGGAGGAGCCACAAAAGGATCCTGAAAGTCAACTGTGCTGGTCACTTGTACAACCTGAAGGGCCTTTTAATGAAGAAATACCAGAAGGCGTCTCGCCCAACCCAAATGACCTTAAAAGGGCCCAGGGAGCTGCCCTGGTCCTGACTCCTATGTAAAAGAGGCAATTGATGATTGTTGTTATTATATATAAATCATGTCTGAAAAATATTTTAAAATGTCTTAAAATAAATTGATAACAAGTTTCATATATCAGAATTAATTTTAAAATGTGGGAAATTGGCCATAGAGCATAAGTTGGTACAGCCTTTGTTAGAGCCAATTATGAGAATTCATCAACTTGTCAAATGTATATAACCTTTGAACCATTGATTCTACTTGTAGCAAATTCTCTATTAAATAAAGTATTCCCACAAGATCACACACGGGAATGACTAATGTAGGCTTGTTTATTAAAGCCAAACCAACGTAAACAAAAATCATTAATTGTTCAGGACTAGATGATTGAATGACTATGTTATGGTAATCTTGGTACAGCTGTATAATGAAATAATAATGTGTAATTATTGAGGGAAAAGAGTTAGAGGCCTATGTAATGATGTGGACAGATGATTGGAATACTAACTAAAGCAAAAAGCACAACATACTATACTGGATGTTTATGTACATGATTCTTTTTTAAACATGGAGTTGTTTTATACTTTACATGGAGAGGGCATGAAGGGGAATTTAGGGACTAAATATGCTTTTACATAGAAACATCTCTTACACTGACATCTCGAAGAAAAAAATAAATTGGTTCATAAATACCAAAAGAGCCATGAAAACTCTAACCAAAAACATTTTGAACATATCTGAAAAATATATTCAAAGCATCTGATAACCTCGGGTAACAGGAGACAGTGTGGGCACTCTGTTTACAGACTAAAAATAGACAAGTTTTCTACTGGCCACAGTTGACTATAGACAGTGTTCAGAAGCTCGGAGGAAGCCCCAGGAAAAGGAGATAAAGCAAACAAAAGATAAAAATAAGGGTAGAGATAAAGATACACATGAAGATAGGGAAGAGAAACTAAGAAGAGGATCTGAACCAAAAATAAATGGAGTGAAAAGGAGAAAAAGGGGAAATAAGTGGCAAAAAATGTTTACAGCAGACCAAAGTGACCGTCTTTAAAAAATGACACAAATGAGAAAAGACACACACGTTTCTATTGTCTGAGTATGATGAGAACAATAGAGTTAGTCATTAACTAACTAAAGTACTCAAAAGACACACAATATAATACCCTGTGTTATAGGGAGGAAGGGAGGTGATGGAGGGTTCACGGTGTGTAACTCACCTTTTGGGAGTGGAGCACAATTATAAGAGGGACTTCACCTAACAATGCAGTCAAGGTAACCTGGTTCTTTGTACCCTTAATGAATCCCCAACAATAATAAAAAAAAAATTCTAAGGGGATAATTATGTTTCTATTATGATAGCATAATGTGCTATCTTTCATAGCTATGTATAAATAAGAATGCATATTCTGGGTGGCACCTGTGGCTCAAAGGAGTAGGGCGCCGGCCCCATATGCTGGAGGTGGTGGGTTCAAACCCAGCCCCGGCCAAAAACTGCAAAAAAAATTAAAAAAAAAAAGAATGCATATTCCCTGCCTAGATTTGCTATTTCTTAAGATGAACAAAACTGAAACACAGAATTTAAACACAAAAAATGACAAGGATACAGCTGCTGATTAAAACAAAATTGGAAAATATCAATATAAGCAGGGCGCTCAAATCCTCCACTGATTTGGTTGCCACAAGGAATCTGTGATGAAAAGTCTTTGCCTTATGACATATCACTTACATGTGTATTCTACCTCCCATGTAACTTTACTGCTAATTTATTTCAGAAGCCTTAATCTAATGTGTCTTTTCTCCGGGTAGTAAATGAAAGTGAAATTATTAAAAGTAATAATTACCTTATTTGTTTTACTTAACTGAACCTGTTATAGTCATATTAAATATTTTTGGTAGAAAAAAATCAAAATACTACTGTACACCATCTAATATTTGTTGAATTACAGTGTTGTTTATATAAATTCTAATAATCTTAATAAAAAGAAAGAGAAAGTATCCTGGTTATTCTAATGGTTACTTTTATGGCTGGGATTCTCAACCATACCCCAACTTGTCAAAACATGACACCCATACATAGTATTAGGTTAAAATAATTTTTTTTTCTTTGAGACAGCGCCTCAAGCTGTCACCCTGGGTAGAGTGCTGTGGCATCAGAGCTCACAGCAACCTCCAACTCCTGGGCTCAAGTGATTTTCCTGTCTTTGCCTCCCAAGTAGCTAGGACAACAGGCACCCGCCACAACACCCAGCTGTTTGTTGGTTGCAGCCATCATTGTTGTTTGGCAGACCCAGGCTGGATTCGAACCCGCCAGCTCATGTGTATATGGCTGGCGCCTCAGCCGCTTGAGCCACAGGTGCTGAGCCTAAATTAATTATTTTTACTAAGGAAGAGAAATTGGTACTGTACATTTTTAGATAATGACTACTACTAGAAACTGATAGATTTTGGTATATAAAGGGATTCATCATAATAGGTGAAGATAATGATCCCTCTGGGTGTGTGTCTCTATTTCCATAGACACACATATCATGTAGCTCCTACTGGGAGTACAGGAGGGGAAGCCTGTATTTGATACTAAGAAGCTAAGTTGGTGTTCTTCATTCCTCTTTATAATTATTCCATTCTATCATTATACAATCAGACGAGGAACACCAATTACTCCTGGCATGACACATTGAAGACATCTAATATTTAACTGCTGCTACCATCCACTTTAAAGATTCTTCTTCTTCTTCTTCTTCTTTTTTGTTTAGCAGGCCCAGGCCAGGTTTGAACCCGCCAGCCCCAGTGCACAGGGTCAGTGCTCTAACCATTTAGGGACAGTCACCCAGCCCCCTTGAAAGATTTTTTCATTGCAACATAAGGTCAGCATTCCACTGATAAAGATTCCTAGTGTCAGATTCAGCTGCAGGTTTAAAGGTCTAAGGCATGGGCCAGCACTTCTCAAAGTTTTTAATAAAATAAAACAAAAAATCCCAGCCACGGCAGAGTTAATCTTTCAAAGTTCTTGAGTTATCCAAATTCTTAAACGTGAGGTTTCAGTTAGCTCGGTAAGTAAGGAGGCTGTAATTGTTTTTATTCATAAGCTTGATTTTCCCTTGGTGAATAGAAATTGACTTGAAAATTGAACAATTTTCTGTGTGGAATTTTTAGCAAATAGTGCTCATCACAAAAACAAAACACAAATGGATAATGAGATTGAAAGAGTTGCATAATATGATCTATTTGTTTTACTCCAATTAGCATGCTTTGTTTGTAGAAAACAGCGGTTGGTTTCCATAGAATCTCCATGGATCAATACTGACGTTCTCGAAATTTATCTCAAGCTCAGATCACTAACGTTACAAGCTTATATATTATAAAAAATGCACACAGGAAACAAAAAACTATGAACTTACTTGTTGTGCTTCTACTCCCCTTTTCCCCCTTCTGGCCTTTTTGTCCAGGATTTCCTTGAAAAAACGCAAAAAAAAAAAAAAAGAATGTTTTTAACCAGGGCAATTCACAATGTTGGTTTAAATGGAGATAGAATGGGACAAGGTAATCAAAAACATCAATGCATTACAGCCTACAGGTATTTAAATGTAACAATAATGTCAATGCTAATAATAATGATATTAATAGATGAATAGATATTACTTTTGAAACCTTGTGCTATTTCAAATTACTTGTGAGGGCACTAAACCTCCAGTTTTCCTACAAGAGGCAACACCGAAATGTAAGGAGTTTGTATTATATTCATGTGTCCTCTCCTCCTAGTTCTTCCCATCCCCAGAAGCCTAGTGCCTTCCATCACATCCCACACCTAGTTTTTTCCATTCCCATCACAATTTGTTTATCTTCTTTTGCATTTCTTGAGAGTGGAGCATTCCAAAGACTAGATTTTCAGTGAACTGAATTTCTGGGAATGCTGAGATTCTGATGACCTCAGTCATGGGGAAGTTAGGAAGAACCTGGGAACATCCCAACCTCAGGCTGGGCACTTTGGGTTTTGAGCAATCTCGTGCATTTGCACAGGGGTATCGTAGCATTTCAGACAAGGGTCAGGACTTCAAATGAAGGTGGCAACATTGCTGGACCTTGTGTTAATGAAGGTCAACTTCACCCATAGTTCCAGAGTTCTGCAGGAGAGCTTTCTTTAGACCCCAAAGAGCTATTAATGGTGGCAATTTCATCTCATGAAAGTGGCACTGCCCTTGCCTGTTGATTCTTCTTCCAATGGTCATCAGATACCTTGCAAGTCCTTATCATCTTGGCATAAATGCAGGGCTGAACCTACTGTTGTCAGCCTCTAAATCAAAGGCTTGTTTCTGACTCTCTCCAACGAGTCAGAGACTTCCATCTTTTCATCCAAGAGTTCAGAGGATGTCATTTAAAAGTCATGAACTTTGAAATAATGACAGTTTAAAAAATTCTTGTTTTGGATTATTTTGTTCTGCCATTTACTAGGGAATATGGCTCGGGACAAGTCTCTAAAAATTCTAGCCCAAAGTTTATTCTTCTATGAAAGGAAAAAATAATGTCTTCCATCACTGCAAAGCTGCCTTGGAAATTAGCACAATGGTCATAAAGCACCTTGTCTGTATGTGAGAGATGGTAGCTCCAATGATTTCTGCTCTTCATCTCTCAAAGCTTAGCTAGAATCTGTTTTCTGTGATTTTATTCTCAGTGAATGAGAGAAAAGGACTTTTTCATCTCAGTTCACTGTTATACCGTGTTTCCCCCAAAATAAGACCTACCCAAAAAATAAGCCCTAGCAGGATTTCTAAGCATTTGTTAAATATAAGCCCTACCCTAATAATAAGCCCTAGTGATGGGCGTGGCTATGCAGCATATTTGTGTGCATTTTGGCATGGAGAGGAAGACGTCCCCTGAAAATAAGCCCTAGTGTGTCTTCTTGAGAAAAAATAAATGTAAGACAGTGTCTTATTTTTGGGGAAATAAGGTAGCACAAATGCATTTAATTTTACTATTAATAGGTATTTACTTATTTTTTGGTTTCTCTAGTTTATTTTGTTTTTATGCTTTATTTTGAAGATATATCTTTATGCAGCTTCTAGAAAAGTATTCTGGCCCCTAATTTAGGAAATTAAATAATTTAATGTGTAATGAGTAGCGTGAGGCTTGAGGCACTTAAAAGGTATAAATTATTTCCAATTAAAATTTTGTTTTCAAGATTTAATGAAATGCCAACCATTCCGTATCAAAGTATAATGAAGAGCACTTTTCATTCTATGATTGTTTTTCCTAATGCTATTATACTTTATATCACTAAATTCACTTCTTAATTATGATTGAGTCCTTTTGGGCACTATTAAATTGGCAAAAATCATTTTTAGCACAAAGTACCCCAAATTTTCAGACTGTTCAAGAGGAAAAAAATCTAAAGATGTTTAAAAAATTGGTTGAGAGGATTAAAAAAGGTATAACTGATTAGTTCTAATTTTAACAAGTTTAATTCAAAGTTAAAGACAACGAGATGAGGCCTTATTCTTGGAAGCCTTTTAATTCAGCAATTTGTCTTGGATACTTGAGAACAGAAATACTTGGATACTTTAGAAACAGCTGAACACAGATCCACTGAATATTCTTTTAGCTGTAGGATTCTGTGCTAAATAGAAAATCCATTTTATTTTTTGTTTTGGTTTTTCTCATACACCATGACTTTTCTGTTAGAGGTGGTAAATGAAATGTCTTACCTCCTTATAAATAAATATAAATGTTTGTATCATTTTAACATCATTTATATATTTATATGTAACACTTATATGATCATAGCCACTTTCTTTCTTTTTTTTTTTTTTTTGCAGTTTTTGACTGGGGCTGGGTTTGAACCCACCTCCTCCGGCATGTGGGGCTGGCGCCCTACTCTTTGAGCCACAGGCACCACCCCCATAGCCACTCTTTAGTCTTTCTACTTATCTCTGGCCTGTCCTCTGAATTCCAGCCTCACATATTAAAAAAACCTATGGATATCTCCATGAATGATATGGAGAAATTTCTCAGTAAATGGTTATTGAACAAATAAATTATGGATGGTTTTAGACACTCCTAAAAATGACCATAACTCTCCCTTTTGGGAATTGTCAGACTTTGGATGCCCTTCAAGGGTTAACTGGACAGAAGTGTGATATTTGCAAGCTGGAAGCTCCAATTTGCTGTTAAGCAAAGTTCTCTAGGGATTTTGAAGACCTGTAAGGTTAGGCTTCAATTAAGTCCCCCAGACTTGCTGAAGTAAATATGCCAGATCTTACGAATGCTCCACTGCATAGCTCTGCCGTGCGTGGAGACGTGCTGGTGTCTTTCTCTGACCACGTCTGGGTGCCTTATCAACTGCAGGCTGCCTTACTCGCCTTTCATTTCCCTGTACCTAGCACTGGATCCCACATAGATCACGTGCACTTCATACATGGAGAAGGGAGGGAGAACAGGAGACAAAGTAGGAGAAAACAGCAAGTGCTCTTCTTTGAATGTCAAAATCTGATAGTGTTTTGATGTCCTTTGCAGTTTAGGTTGTCATCAGCCATGCTAGGCAATTATCAGATTTATTTCTAGCTTTACCACCTTCTGTAGGTTGTAGATTCTCCCAGAGGAGGGACACGATGTATCATTCTTCATTCTTTCTTTTTTTTTTTTTTTTTTTTGAGGTTTTTGGCCGGGGCTGGGTTTGAACCCACCACCTCCGGCATAGGGGGCCAGCGCCCTACTCCTTTGAGCCACAGGCGCCGTCCTATCATTCTTTCTTTTAATCTGCAATATAACTAAAGCCCCAGCAGGCAAGGCACTGCTGCTCCCACTTTTACCAAATTTGAGTCTTTTAAAAAATCTTTCCTTTTAAAAAGGAAATAATATCCTAAGGCTGTCTTGGGAATTCATTACCGCTTTCCTTGCTTTTCTTATTAGAAAGTTTCTCCTTCTCCACCCTTTTGCTTCAGCTAAAGATGCGGTTCTGAGATGTGGTCCCCGGGTCAGCAGCAGTGCTCCCAACTGGCAAGGCAGCCAGCCCCAGCCCAGACCTATCACATCGGGAATTCAGGGGCAAAGTTCACCAGGCTGTTTTATAAGGACTTCCAAGAGATCCTATTATCTGCGAAAGGCCGAGAAATACAAACCTAAAGAAAGTCTGAGCATCTTTCAGACCAGCACTAACACGACTTCCTCTGTAATACATTTTCTCGCACTACAGAATTAATCATTCTAAACTCTCTACGCCCATAGCAGTTTGCCCAGCTTCACAGATGTGGCTTATCCACCACATTCCATGATAGCTAATTGCTTACCCCCTGCTCCTGAGGGCAGCAGCTGTGCTGTGTTTATCTCCAGCACACAGTGAACCCGCATGAAACTGTGCTGGCTGGGGGAATCCATCAAAGAACGCTCTCCCAAGTAAATTAACCAGGGAGTATTTGCTGAACTCCAGGAGTCTGAGAGCACAAAGAAACCTAGAGCTGGTGTAGACCAACGTGTATATAGCATGCTAGGTGACAGGACAATTTTGAGACAATTTAAGATATATATTAATATCTTTAATTTTTACAGATTGTCTAAAACATAAGGTTCTCTTATGTGTATCAGCCTTGTTTTGTATATAGGCAAACCGAGGCAGAATAAGACGGAATGGGAAAGTAGAATTTGAATCTAGGATTCAAATATGTACTATCCTCTGTTATGTCGGTCTCGAAGGGGGGGAAGAAAATAATGGAAGTGGAATAACTACATGTTAGCATGGATTTCAAGTTCAAAACACCTTGACAAATGTCTAATTGCCCAAAATGAAGGATGTGTTCATTCATTTTGGACAATTACATATGCCCAAAGAGTATATACTTCACATAGACTTTACAAAATTATCCTTTTTATTAAACTTGAGAAGAGAGGTTATTGTAAGAAAATTTCTGGGAGATGGTCTCACTGTAGCCTCTCCAGATCCTGAGCTCAAGTCATCCTCCCACCTCAGCCTCCTGAGTAGCTACAATGACAAACCAGCTATGCTGCTAATTTCTTAATGATAATTTACTTTGAAATTAGGAAACAACAAGTGTATCTGCCTTTAAAATGACTGTGCAAAGCTCGCTACTCAAGCTTGGGCTCCCTGCATAGCCACTAGACTTATATTATCCTATATGTACATTTTAAAGCATAAACAAGGTTGATTAGTAAGCACTGAGAGCTAATAGCAGGCAGCGTATTTTGTAAAGGCTTAGATTTCAAACATTTCTATATTTTGCTAACTATAATTCTGCAGGCTTTGGCCAGTGGAGGTTAAAGAAGTATTCATATGGGCGGCAGATGTGGCTCAAAGGAGTAGGCGCTGACCCCATAGACTGGAAGTGGCAGGTTCAAACCTGGCCCTGGCCAAAAACTACAACAACAACAACAAAAAGTATTCATACTTTTTTTGGGGGGGTAGCTTTTCACTCTATTTTTTCTTAGATAGCGTTCTTTAAGGTGATTTATGATGATAAAAGTGTATAAAGCCTGTGAGGTTTTTTTTTTCTTTTATGTACTATTTTCCTTTGGGCCATGGAAACTTTCCTTGGGTAGGCAGAAATCAGTTTCAAAATGTTTTAAAACACAAGATTACCTACATGTGGATGCTACTATTCATATAATAAGGACCATTATTCGTTATCCAAGAACTAAAAAAATACATGTACATATACATACACATACAGAGTAGAACATCCATAGTAGACCACCTCTACAGTGACCACCTCCTTAAGTTGACCAGATTTTCATACACAGGACATGCACCACATGTACGTATAGGTATACTAGGCCTAGTTCCCTATGTTGACCACCTCCCTATGTTGATCAGGTTGTTACTGGTCCCTTGGGTGGTCAACTTACAGAGGTTCTACTGTATTTTTATGAACTGATGTTACTTTTGTGTATTCTATAAAGAAAATACACATTATCTTAATACCTGGCCTTCCGGTTGACCCTGGGAATCCACGACTTCCAGGAAAACCAATTGCTCCTCGATCACCTTTGAGACCTGGAGGACCTACGTGGTTAATTTAAAAAAAAAGAAAAGAAAAGAAAAGAAAGTGTATAACCGTTCATTTTTTTATACAGATTTGAGAGTTCAATGAAACCATCTAGTTTTATTAATAAATGTGAAATAGGCGAATCTTCCAGCAGAAGAATAGTATCATTTCTAAAATTTTGTATGTGAGCTTAGAAGATAAGTAATAAGTATAAACATTCATGCATCCAGCATATTGTAGACAGTAAATAACATTTTTAGCAGCACTAAAAGTAGAGAAAAAAATAAAACTTGGAGTTTTAACCTGAGGCTTATGTAGTCAACCAGGAAACATCAAATGGAAGGATTTTGCTGTAGCTGCAATGGTAACTTTAAAGTGCATAAGCTGAAAATCGAATTCTTAAGGTTTACCATAGAAAAAAACAGCCCAGACAATGAAAAGCATCAGGGCGTTTATTAAAAAAATCGAGGTCCTAGCGTTGGAACGTATTACTTTATCTTTCATGGAACCGATTTTACAAATTCTATTGTAATCCCAAACAGTGTAAATACACACACACATACACACACACCACTGATTTGCTTATGAGTATACATTATATACTTATAAAAATCCAAGGGATGCTTAAAAGAAAACTGAAAATGACCATTCTAGACCCATATTTCCATGGTGACCACAAAAGAACTGCATCTAAAAGCAAGTATCATATTCCTATAGAATAAAATATTTTATTCTGGAGTTCAGTGATTTGAGCTACACTCTGTGAAATAGTTTCTGTCTTATTTTAAATGTCTTTATCAATTTACAAAGATCTCATTAATCGAAATTTTTATTGACTCCTTGGGAAGGCACATTATGAGTCATTGATTATACTTATTTTTTTCAGTATTAACCTTTTAGAGTGTTACCTTTAGTGTGCAAATTTCAGGAGTAGGACTTACTCACATTTCCTTCATTAAAGATTATTTTTTGAGGCTCAATCATATAGATCCTAGGCAACTATCCTCTAAGAAGTCCTCATTTTAAGAAGTACATTATTCTAAATAGTTAAGAAATATTATTCAATTCAGTATGAAACTTTGATTCCAACAGAAATTAAACAGATATCCAAAGAAAAAAATGACAAATTATGTTTAGGAATATTAGTGAAGTCAGGACATTTCGACTCTATTTATACTTTGAAGTATGTATTAACTGCATTTCACAACCTAAAAAATGACCTAACATCTGTTCTTAGGATAAGCTGATCTATTACTTTATACCTTCCTTTGTTACATAAGCAAAGTGGCCAGATCTCTGTTCATGTAGTTATTGAGATCTGTGGCTCAAATTTACAAATAGTTTTTTTTTATTTGATACTAAATTCTCTTATTTAAAAAAGTGAATATATTCTCCCATATTTTTCAGAGTTTTTATAGAATTCTACTCACAAATAACTCCCCATTTTACTATATTCTCCATTAATTCAACAAATATCTACAGAGCATGCATATTTTGCTGGTCTTTATACATTCCTGGAATTTAAAATGTCCTTATCAAGGCATTTGCACTAGACTATTTATTGCTACTCAGTTTTCAATCACCAAGATGTGGAAACAACCTGAGTGCCCATCAACCCAAGAATGGATTAATAACCTGTGTCATATGTATACCATGAAATACTGTTCAGCTATAAAAATAGGTGGAGACTTTACATCTCCATCTGTATGTATGAACCTGGACAGAGTTGAAACACGTTCTTCTTAGTAAAGTATCACAAGAATGGAAAAGCAAGGATCCAATGTACTCAATACTTATATGAAACCAATAGACAAACTAATACAGGCCCACACATGAGAAAAACACAACTCAGTTCAAGTTGGGGGAAGAGAAGGAGGGAGAAGGATTGGTAAATAAATAAAATATCCTTATCCAAATAGATCTCCCAGTGTAGATAAACAAGAGAGAGACATGGTATGAAGGGTAATAGATAAATTAAGAAGATAATTTTGCAGGTTATGAATTTAGAAAAAACTGGGAAATAAAAGAGAAAGTGTCTTAAGCTAAGCTTTAGACAGGTGGAACAGAAAGGGCTTCTCGGATGACTTGTTAGGTATGTTACAGTGACTCTCAGAATATCGCTGTTTGACTATGAATTATGTATATTTTCAATAGGTGAGCAAATAAACCCACAAAAGAAGTACATGGGATAGTTTCATAGAAATCAGTGGATCATTAGTCCTCTATTCTAGATGTTTAAGCAGACTTTATACGGCCCATAGAGGTAGGTAATTTGTATGCTCAATGATGTTTGAAAGTGTGACTTCTAAATAGAAGCGTTCAGTTTATTCCAGTAGGCTAGATTTTCTGAGTTTTTCAGGTGGAAATTAGCTAATTTTCTACAATCATATGTGACAAGTTGAAAGGGTCTGGCACATTTGCTAACTCACAGGCAATATGGGTACAATTACACAGAATCCCAGCCCTGGGATGTAAGATTTTCAAGAGACCTTATATTATCCATTCCAAATCCATCATTTTATAGAGGTAGGGCCATAAACCTAGACAGATCAGATCACTTGTGTCCAGTCTGGTCTGACAAATATTCACATGCCCTGGGTTCCTACGCCTTTGTTCAATTTTCTTTCTGTGGTCTAGTAGACTGGTTAAACATGCTGACTCTGTAGTCATGCCCATCTGGGTTTAAACACCAGCCTTGACACTTACCAGCTGATGATTGACTATTTAACCTCCCTGTGGACCTGTAAAATGAGTGTAATACTTACCTTGACATCATCAATTTGACATGATTAAATTAATATAAATGTAAAATACTTAGAAAAGTACCTGATGGGTAATGAACATTTTTGTATTAACTTTCTTCCCTCCTCCCCCTCGTCTTCCTCCCCAGTACTCTAATCATTATTTTCAGCAGCTTTTTGTGACAACATCTATATTTGGTATTATTTAATACACATACATAGTCAGCATTGACATTTTTGGATTTATTAACACAACTTGTTACCTCCAGAAGAAACCCATTTTCAATACCAAGGCACAGAGCAGCAGCCTGCCACTGGCAGAGTTTCTTGCTAAAGTGTGTATTTAGGGATTCTGTTCTTGTTGAAGCTGGAGGGAGAGGCCTTGCTGGGCCACAGACTGCAGAAAGCAGTGGGATAGAATATAAACACATATGGATATAAAGATTAATAAAATATGGTTCCTGTTTCTGATCTCCACAGTCAAGATGGGCTTTATTTTCTCCTTTAGAAGCTTTATTCCAATGCTGGAAATTTCAGGCTATGTAGAAAAAAGAAGAGGCACTGGTTGATGGTGAAAATTTTGAAGTCAGAGAAACCTTCAGTTCTCTGTTAAGGCATCTTAGGTAGGTGGCCCCTCCCATGCCTATAGGTCAGGCACTCTTGTCATTGATACCACTGGGCACATAGAGCCCATTATGTGGTTCCTTTAGGAAATAAAGGAAGTGTTTCAAAGCATTGGTTTTTTGTTTTTTTTTTTTTGAGACAGAGCCTCAAGCTGTCCCCCTGGGTAGAGTGCCATGGCATCACAGTTCACAGCAACCTCCAACTCCTGGGCTCAAGTGAATCTCCTGCCTCAGACTCCCAAGTATCTGGGACCACAGGCGCTCACCACAATGCCCAACTATTTTTTGGTTGCAGCCGTCATTGTTGTTTGGCGGACCCAGGCTGGATTTGAACCCGCCACCTTAGGTGTATGTGGCTGATGCCTTAGCCGCTTGAGCCACAGGCATCGAGCTGTGCTTTTCATTTTTAAAAATTGTTTTTCTGATGTAACCTGGGCTAGTCAATACATTGATCAGAAAGAAGATTTTATATACTCAAAAGGCAGAAAAATAAGATGAAGGACGTGATATTTTTGGCAGCACAAACCATTATTATCAGACTGTGTGACATAGTTCCTATTTTCAAACAGTATGCAGAATATTTATTTCCAGCCAAAAGTGACATGATAATCATATTATTGTCTTTTAAATTTTTTTTAAAAGCAAAGAAAGTTTCTGCTCTCCCTTCTTTTCTGTATCTTCTTCCACAATATTGCTTTCAAGATTAAACACAGAGGAAAATAATTTGAAATATTTGGGTTCTAAGTAAACTACAGAGTGGCTGACAGCAAAGGTTAAAGTCATCTATATTTTAGCCAGTATTTACATTCTGATTTCATGAGATTAAGCAGAATTCCACTCAATGACTATGTAGGAAATATAATCCAATTTGCTTTTGACTCATAACTTATGATTATGACTTATAGTTATGATTGAAAGACTTTATAAGTCTTAAAACTAAGATTACTTGTAATTTTTCAATGCAAAGGTGATTTTCCCATTTTCCTTCACATATGATCTAAAGTTAGGTCTGCCATATAGTGTTACGGTCTATGATACAGATGGCACTCACTAGACTTAAGAGCAACTTCATGTGGTGAGTCTGGATGGATAATGAAGCCTTTGCTTTTCTTCAAAAATTATGTCAATCCTTTCTATTCAGTATATTATATGATTAGGCTACTAGAACACTTAATCTCTCTCTCTCTCTCTCACACACACACAGAAGACAAATAAAACAACTATTCTCCCTATACACATACATGGACGTATATTCCCTAGCATCATCGAATATTATAAAATAGTTATAGTTACCATACCTCTTGCACCTGGAATGCCTTGTGGACCGGTTTCTCCAGCAGGACCTCTGTCTCCTTTTTCACCTGGAGGTCCAGGAGGACCTTTAAAAAATTACAGTGACTGAGCATGGTTGCAAAGCATAGGTAGAGTGCATTTGTCCCTCATCAAGACAGTTATATAAGGAAATCCAAAGTCTTTTATTTGTTGTGTAGTAACACAGAATGACAAGGACTGACTTTCCTAAAGGCAGAAATACTCTACTATTGAATAAAGCAATGATAAAGAAGCCATAACTCCTATTATGTTTATATATAATTATATATTTGTATATAATTCATAATTGTATCATTGTAAGTTAATATCATTAACAATTCTTTTATAAGTGAGTGTCATGTATTTTTTGGCTATAATTTTATTCACATAATCTTCATGCAAACCACACACTACTGGGCATTATGCAATTAACCAGAGAATTCTAAGCTATAGATTAATTGTTGGAAGACATATATTTAGATATTGCCCAAGAAATGTCATGAGAATCTAGATACAATATTCTATGCAGAAGAATGTAGTTCTTCCCAAGAACGGGAAGGGGACCTTCCACAATCATGAACACAACTGTGTCCACTCATCACTCGACAGTGGGGAATGAGGAGACTAGCAGAGAAGCCAACCTGAATTCTGTTGAGGAAGTTGTAGACAAGCAAACCACCAGCACTCAAGTACTGTGTTGTGAAAAAAAGCGTGCAAGAAAAGACTCTGATTTTATAACTAGGGTTCTAAAGCAAAGCTTAAACATTCCAGGAAAAACTAGGATGTGTGTGAAAGAAATGGGAATGCACAGACTGGATCTAAGCTCTTAGTCTCTGAGATTGAATTTTCACTATTTCTTTGGTAAGCAATAGAACTCTTCCCTACTTACTAACTATCCTTTCAATTATTTTGCACATAATATGGGATCTACATATGGCTCTCATCTGAGAGTTTTTGTTCAGTCACAACAAATCTGCTATTTTAATTTTGTTATTTTATTTTATTTTATGTTATTTTTGACACAGAGTCTCAAGCTGTTGCACTGGGTAGAGTCCTGTGGCATCAGCTCACAGCAACCTCCAACTCTTGGGCTCAAACGATCCTCTTGCCTCAGTTTTTCTATTTTTAGTAGACATGGGGTTTTGCTTGTGTTCAAGCTGGTCTCAAACTCATGAGCTCAAGCAATCCACCTGCCTCAGCCTCCCAGAGTGCTAGGATTATAGGCATGAGCCACTGCACTCAACCTAAGTCTATCTGTTATTTTATAAAATGTAGGGTTAAAGATACCTCTCTGTGTATTTTTGTATAAAAAATACTGATACCTGTTATCCAAATCCAGGAATAGGAAAACCAGGTAAAGGCTTTTCCTGAATAGTTCCAACTAGTCTCTTTGAACATTGCATTTTTCTTGTTATTCTATTTTACATGTAACACCAACCTCATGATGTTTCACTTTTTCATGTATTATTATATCTTTTTCACTGCCTCCAATAATGCGTGGGAAGGATTTCAAAAAATGACTTAAATGTCTTTTAGATGCTTTGGGGAACTGGCATTAAACAAATTACATCCCACTTTACTCTTAGTTTCTGGTGCAGGACTTTGGAGAATATTAGCATCACAGTGCTATCCTGCTACCTTCCCAAACTGCCCCCCTCTCCATCTCTGTGGATCCTGCAGCTAGACTATTTCTGGGGCATTTTATCTGGTCTGAAAGTATTTTGTCTACATCACCCTCCTATTTCCTTCAATACTGATACTTCCTAAATAATAATCTATTTTATAATGTCTCCATCAACTATAAAGAAATATAGTAATCTATTCTGCTCTGTTATGGGAAAAAAGAATGAAGAACTGATTCAGGAGACAAAGAGTTTATTGTAATCATTTCTATTGCTCTTAGTTACTATTTTAGCCTCTTCAAAATTATGTTTCATAATCATATCAATAACTGCTCTGTTTATCAGTAAGGGGACACAGTGCTACCTGTCATGTTCTTTGCTTCTATATATCAAAGGAAACTAGATTAATATTGGCCAGAGTGTGTGATTTGCCCTTATTCAAGAAACCATAAGAATTGATGCTATTTTTCTTCATCCTTAATATTTTCTAATTATAAAGTTATTGGACTAATTCATAAATGCTATAGTAATAACTGCCATGAACAATGGTCTCTAAACACCTGCACAAAATCTATTTCGTTCTCTTCATAATTGTAAACAAAAACCTCTAAGATTCCTGCATAGCCACAAGAAATGTACTTTCTTATAATAGTAATTGATATATGTATTATATATCAAAATCACTTAGTAACTGAAAAAATCCAGGCATATTATATCATTTAAATTCTTCTGATGATAACAGCACTCACAATATCTGCCAATATTTCCAAAGCTACGCTGCTCCATTTCTAATTCATTATGATCATTAATTTCCTACTGTCTTTGACCTTGCCTCATCTTCAGAACATAAAAATCTCCTAGATATTCTAGGATTCTGCTGCTTAAACCTGTCTCCTTTTTTTCCCTCTCCAGTTGTCAATGAACAAATCATCAGTACAAAAACACAGATTAGTAAAATTGCAGGTATTAAAGACAAATGGAATGACTAGCAGATTGGCAGCCATCATCTTAAACACAAAAATGAAATCTGGAAGCCGGGAAATAATTCCTTCAAAACACTGATAGAAGAAATATTCAAAGTAACTGTTGATCTAAGAAGTGTGTACGCAGCCAGTATGAAAGATCAAGACGAAATAAAGGAAATGAAACCAACATCTTTCACCACCCATGGACTGTCATGGATTGAACTTCCAAAGGATACACTTTAGTCATAAGGATAATTTAAGTGACAACACTCCCACGAGGAATACTAAGATGCATTCGGCAGGGAGAAAAATTGGTAAATTCCTGGGAAAATCAAAATAAACATGTGTATATAAAATAAGAAAAATAATTGCTCAATTCTTGGCAAAAATGCGTAAAATATAAATGAGTTGTAATAAAAAATAGCAAGAAGCTAGGGGAGAGAGGAATCCAGAGTATTTTAGATTCCTTGTTTATTTTAGGGTGAAGGTCAAGATACTGATCAGCTTTTGATTCCCAGATAAAGAAGGACAACCGTCAATAAAATAGAAACGTACTAGGAAGTTTCCGAAATCTTTTCGGTAACTCTGGTGGAGAAAACAATTCAACAGAAGAAAAATCTCCATGAGTCCAAAAGTGTCAAGGAAAGAAGGCAAGAGAAATAAACAAACTGGGGAAAAAAACAGAGCACATGATAATATGGTGAAAAAAAATACAGTGAAAGAATGTCAGATTACAGCAGATAAATCGGCAGGTGTTCATTACAAGAGACAAACCAAAAACAAAAGAAAGATCAAATGGCAAGTGGCTGAAAGCAAAATGTAGAAAAATATCTACCATGTGAAAATAACTAAAAGCTAGTATAAAAATACACAGATCTATAGGAGATATATTTAATATATTCATCACAAAATAAGATTCCATGTACCCTGTTTTGCTCATAGTAAAGCAAAAATCGACCGAACTATTACTTCCGAGAGTTCAAAAGACTGTTGTTTAAATGAATAATACAGTTACGTGAGAAGTAAGAAAGATTCTGTTCTGGAAGCTTTGAAAAACAATATTAACAAGCGTGATTTATGGGCACGTAGAGAACTTTGTACTCACAGAAAATGTATGTTTGTCTTCAGTATTGAAGAGATATTTTTTTTTAACAATGAGAGACTCATCAGACCTTAAGAGATATTGTATTGGTTTACCCCTTTCCATTTAAAGGATGCCAAACTCCTGGCTGCCTTAACCCCGTCTGGCTCTGATGCTAATATTTGTTCCTCTGGGTAACTGTAGTCAGTGTTGGCTCAAAAACTACTTATCTCTGCTTCTGTCTGTACATTTCAATATGTATCCTTTTCTGGAGGAATGACGAGACATTTTACCTTGAGTTAATGTGATATTTTTCAGGGTCTGTGAATGTTCCCAGTCTTTCAGTCTGAGGTCATTCGTGATGATATTCAATACTGTCACTTCTCCTCTTATTTCCTTCTCCAAATGCCCTTGTTCTTCTTTCATTGATGTGATTTCTGCTGATGCCTTGGACACACGCTCCTCCAACTTGCTGATTTCCTGTGAAACATAAATGTGCACCCACAACCTTCTGTACATACGTATCAAATATATGAGCTCAAGAAGACACGGGGTTCATGTTTAAAAAAAAAAAATATGTTTCCTAACTCTGTAAGAGTTTTATGGAATAAGAATATGAAAATCAGGAAACCGTTTTAAAACAATAATTCTTTTTTTTTCTTAATGTCGGGGATTCATTGAGGGTACAAGAAACCAGGTTACGTTGATTGCATTTGTTAGGTAGAAAAATGATAATTCTTTTTAATCAGTTGAATAAATATAAGAAATGCTGCTATTCCTAAACGTATAGAGGTCAACACGCTGAAAGTAAAATGCCATTTAAAAGTTGTTTTTTTCATGAAAATTTAAATTTTTGATTCATCAGAAGCAAAATTTCCTTATACCATACACAGAGGGCCAACCTACTCCAGGCCTGTGATTCTCATTTCCCGGGGCACACAGAAATACATGCTGGTATTTTGCTCCTCGAGGGAGGTGTGATATGAAAATGATACTCTTTGGGCTGGACTGAACTAGACTACTGGAGATGAGAGGATTAAGACAGTTAAGACACAAGACTTTTGAAAATGCATGAGCATGGATCCAGAATTGCCCCTTCAGTGGTGATACTATACTTAAGCAGAGAAGCTTACCGGTTTTCACTGCTCTGTCCTCCACAGCTTTGCTCTAGATCACAGAATCTCTACCCTCTACTGCCTCCTTCCCTAACCGTTTAGCATTTTCCATACAATAGAATTACAATAAAGGTGTAACAGTGAGCATAGATATTTACATGGCACCATGATCAGTAGGCTTGACTTTATTTATTAACAGGTGGCTGCAAATTGCTGCACGATCGGGTTGTTCCAAATATCCACGAGGCAACATTTAGGGACCTGACAAGTAATTTAGCTACCTGGAAACCAGGAATCACCCACAACCTTGTACCTGACGCTGAGGATGCCTTTTTATTCCCTTCTTTGAAAACCATGCTCACGTTTCTCAAATTTCACTTGGAGTTATTCTTATTGGGAGGAGGGAAAGTGCATTTGATTTAAAAAAAAAAATGGCCCTGTTGGAAACAGCCATTTAATTTTGCAATCACACAGTTCTTTCTATGAACAAAGGAATGTCATAGAAAGAGAATGTAAATGTCTCCCCTATCTCCCATCTACTGCCAATGTCCCCCTTTCTGTTCAAATTAATACTTGGCATGTTTTTGACAAGTAACACGCTGGTGTTATAGGCCTTTTCCTCCAGCAGCATTTATGAATTCAGGCATTCATTTTATTGTTTCTGCACTGGGCTAAAGATTCAAAGATCAATACGCTTGTTTAAGCAACAGGGGTGAGAGTCACAGTATTTTTTTTTTTTCAGTGCGCACCTGTCTGCACACAGACAACCTACCTACTCTGGCACTAACCCAATTTCCAAATTGCTCCAGGTGACTGCTGTCTTTAAAAAAATGAATCATAGCTTAAAAGTCCCACCGTTTCCTTGCGTCTCCTTTTCAAATGCTGGGATTTCCTTCAAAACCTAAGTGCAATATGTTCAACCCCAAACGGCCCACTGTTCACCCGATTTTGATTATTTCCATTAAGTATCACTTCAAACAGTTTCAAAAGTGCACTGGCTTTCACGTGGTTTCTAATTTGGCTTCACTTCCTCATTTGCAAGGGTGGCTCAAAGGCATTCCACTGCCTCTGGCACGTGAGTAGGACCAAGTGTCTGCTCCTTCTCCTGTCTCCCCTGTGGTCTCTCTCCTTTCCCCGTCTCCTTGCTCCTCTGACTGTTTCCACATAGAGTTTCTTTTCCCTTCCCCTTCAAATTAACCGATATTTACTCCTAAAACTGACATTTTAACTTCCTCTGTCTGCCATATTCTTCAACCAAAGGGATGATTTCTCCTTCATGTATTTCCCCTAATCCCCTCATAGCCCAACTTCTTGATATCCCAATACCATTTATTATGCTAGGTACTTAACAAGGTGGGAAAGACTGATCGTCAAATTTTGGAAGACTTAAAGCAGAATAGAGACAGCATACCAAGGTCGGTGTTGAAATGAAGTTCACTAATAGAAACCACATACTTGAATTGTAATACCTTTGTCTTCTGTCCCCATAAGATAAGGATCATGTAAAAATGTAAAAGTTTAGAGTGACTGAACTTTATAAATAACAAATACCGCATTTCCCCCAAAATAAGACACTGTCTTATATTTATTTTTTCTCAAGAAGACACACTAGGGCTTATTTTCAGGGGATATCTTATTTTTATTAAGTATAATAAACAATCTACACTTATTCAAATACAGTTAAGTCATCTTCTTCTGGAACCTGATGGGGGGAGCCGACCTTGTTGGTGGGGCTGGGGGGGCTGGTGCTAGTGATGCGTGAACTCCTTTCCCCTACCTGTTTGTACGTTCGCAATAGGATGCCTGCGACTGGTTACCTTACCACACCCTCATCTGGGCAAGTGAAAAGACTGGGAGAAAGTAGCTGTGACAGATAAAAGGTATTCCAGTCTTCCTTACTGCTCTGCACCGAAATGCAGGGCATGGCTATGCAGTGTATCTGATACGCTGCATAGCCACGCCCATCACTAGGTCTTATTATCAGGGTAGGGCTTATATTTAAAAAATGCATAGAAATCCTGCTAGGGCTTATTTTTTAGGTAGGTCTTATTTTGGGGGAAACACAGTATGTAAGAAATTCTTTCTTAACCTGTTTATTCTCTAGTCAATAATTTAGTTGGTTTTCCTCTGATGTTTACAACTTTGCTGTGTACAAAACATTCACTTTTACAAGTCACTCCTGGTTTCATAATAGTATATAAATGATAAAACATAAATACAAAAAGAATGAAGGGGGGGCGCAAAGAGGGAGAGTGAGTGGAGGCAGGGTATTCAGCGGGATCTCGCCTAATGTGCTCAACTGAGGGCACATTTTGAAACAACTAAGATTATATTATAAATGTCTTACTACAAAAAATAAGTGAGGTAATGGTTACGTTAATTAGTTTGTTTTAAGCATTCCCCATTATATATCAAATCATCACATTGCACCCATAAATGGATAATCATAACTGTTTATGATTTAATAAAAATTAAGTCAAAAAAATAAAAATCCCTACTGAGTAATATTCTATCTATACAGGAAAGAAGCTCAATAAGAATGGGTTTATTCAAGTAAAATGTACTTTAAAGATTCCAGCATTGCTTAAGTCATGATGGGAACCTTAAAAGCTTCATGCTAATTATAATCTTGGGTCTTTTAGAAGGTATTTTGTAATATAAAGCTTTTATTTTTAGATGAGTAGTGATGTTTTAGTCCAATAATTATTTTGCATGGAAAAAAAACCCAAATACACTCATTCAACAAAAAGATATAATATAGGGCGGCACCTGTGGCTCAAAGGAGTAGGGCACTGGCCCCATATGCCAGAGGTGGAGGGTTCAAACCCAGCCCTGGCCAAAAAAAAAAAAAAAGAGAGAGAGAAAGATAATATAATTTTGAAATAAGTTATTTGCTTCTTAATTGTTTTCTCATCAATCCAAAGTAATCCAGACATTCGCCAGGGTTGGCCACAGAATAGTCTAT
Source organism: Galagoides demidoff (assembly GCA_963574575.1). Lineage (NCBI taxonomy): Eukaryota > Metazoa > Chordata > Mammalia > Primates > Galagidae > Galagoides > Galagoides demidoff. The sequence continues at coordinate 40,751 of CAUYQV010154844.1, read as the reverse complement.
AGCAGAGATGAGAAAACTGTGGTCTACAGGCCAAACTCAACCTACAATCTGTTTTTGTGAATAAGTATTTATTATATCACACCTTTGCTTACCTGTCTACATACTCGCTATACCCGCTTACAGGCCACAATGCCCACGTTAACTAGTAACAGCGGAGACTGACTATGTGGCCCCAAATTCTAAAATGTTTCCATTTTACAATGAAACTTTGCTGAAAAATGGCCTAGAGTAGTGTAAGGGAGTATCTGATGATTCTTCAGCCTGTCAGTTCATCTCTTGTTGTTATCTTTCTCAATGCTTACTGAGTATCATAGCTTGCACAGAAGTACAAAACATAATGTGTTTTCGATCTTATGATGACAATAAACATCCTTTACTATTTTCTGATGATCCTAGGATGATAGTATTTATACATTAAGATCTTATGTCCACCTCTTGGAAGTGGAAGAATAAATTATTTTAAAATTTATATTTTGTAGAGTGTCCATGTGAACAAGGTTTTAACTTTTTTGATAATGAGGAAATACCAAGTCTGTTGTAAAATTTACAACAGTGCTTACCTCTTCAGAGCCGTCAAGATAATCTATAGTTATTTTAGACAAGACACGTCAATAGTATTTGTGAAATAAAAATACCTTAAGAGAGTTAATATCCAATGAGAAAAAGAGTACCATTTTTCTAGGGGGCTGGAGAAGGCACTAGCTAAATCCATTTAAAACCTTTTGGTAAGATGGCCAGAGAATTCCTGGTAAATAGATGGTGTTGAAATAGAGTTTGAAACTTTTGTTTTCCTTGGCCGCCTGGGGAGACGGGATCTGGATGAATTAACTTCCAGCATGTGACTTTCCAAAACAAAATCTCTTACCTCTTGTTGCTTAACCGCGTTCTCTTGGATTTCGTCATTCAGCTTGTCCATCCTGAGCTGCACACCAAGCAATGTGACATTCAGGGCCGTCAGGGACTGGGCGAGTTCATCCAGGGCATCCCCACGTTCCCGGACAGAGGAAACCAAGCCTCGGAGCTGGAGAAGAACATCACTAAATCTCTGATCAGTGGCCACACTAAAATTCTGGAACTGCTCTGAATCTATGGGACTGGCTTCCGCCTCTGGAAACCTGGTCGCTTCTTCTTCGCTGTTATTTCCTCCTCCTTGGAGACTTTGAGATGTACCATGTTCATTAACTGAACCAACCGCGCATGTCTTCATTTCCCACTTCAGAAGATGAGCTGCGCATGTGAGTAAAAAGAAAGCAAGTCATGGCTTGGAGCCTTAAACACACACACATTCTACACTCACCATTCCATTCTATTCCATTCCATCCAACACTTGGAAGGCGAGGCTAAGTCAAGTATTTATTTTAAATATATAATGTGTGGCTCACACCAGGGATACTGCTGAGAAGCAGACAGACTCCCTTTCCTGCTTCATGTATGTGTTTATTCCAGGATTACATCACACTGTGTGAACTGCTGCTATTTTTTTTTTTTTTTTGAGATGGAGCCTCAAGCTATCCCCCTGGGTAGAGTGCTGTGGCATCACAGCTCATAGCAACCTCCGACTCCTGGGATCAAGCAAGTCTCCTGCCTCAGCCTCCCAAGTAGCTGGGACCACAGGCGCCCACCACAACGCCCGGCCATTTTTTGGTTGCAGCCATCATTGTTGTTTGGCGGCCCTGGCTGGATTCGAACCGGTCACCTTGGGTGTACATGGCTGGCGCCTTAGCCGATTGAGGCACAGGCGCCTAGCCTGAACTGCTGCTATTAAAATCTCCTTGGCCATTGGATTTTGTTTGGCCATTTAAGGAAAATTCTATGGATTGTGAAGGCATATTGTACCTTACTTCACAGGACTGTTGTTCGAATAAAATGAGCTCATGCTTATTAATACAGTTTCTGAAATAGACATGTTGAATCTGTTAGTGATGATGATGATGACACAAACAATATGTAGTGAGGTGGCCATGTGTCATCCGTGGGACAGAGATATTGTTGGTTTATCTTCTTCTTCCTATCACTGAAGCCACCAGGGAATTGTCACATTCCGTTCACATGAGCCTAATACACAGTCGTGAGATCAGGAAATTGGGCAAATAAATATTTTCTATTTTAAAAGCATATTGGTTTCATAGGTCTCTTTCTTCCCTATTATTAAACAGGTATTCATAGCAGAAAACTCAGAAAATGTGAATAAGAAAAATTAATAAACCAGGAATCTCACCATCCTGGGTTAAAGTCTAACATTCTAGTGTTCATGTCTTATTTCTGTTACATTTCTACTACCACATAATTATTTTAAATTTTTATTTTATATGAAATCTGGAAACTCCTTTTTAATTTTATGGTATATCATAAATGATTTTTCATATTATTTAATATTATATTATAAAAATAATTTCATAACTACCTTGTATTCTAAGTACTGATCTATGTATCAAAGAGCCTGCATATTTACTTTCATTTTCAGTAACACATTCAATGTGCTGATGAACAATTTTGCGATTATTTCCTGAGGACAACAATTCTATTAAATGGTATTACGGGAACATACTGAGATGCTGATACATAATTCCAAATGAAAAGACTTTCTCTAAAAAAGCCAATTATCCTCCTGAAACAATTTAGAGCACTATGTTTTACAGTTTCAAAAAAAAATTACAAAACTTGAGTATCAACTTTTTATATAAAAATAATACAGTCTGATACACAATGAAGAAAATGGTCAACCCCATTTTATGACTTTTTAGTAATGGGTAAGATTGTGTTGTTACTACATGTTTCTATCAACCTATCTATATTATACCTTTATATTAATGACATTCATATTAGTTTAAATGCATAAGGCTTCTCGTATTGGACAATTATAAAGTAATGCAAGAGTAACTTCATCTAGTTAAAAAATATATCTACATACACATCTATATCCATATTTTTCAGTTTTCTTAATAAGAGTGGGATGGTAACAGTCCCAGCAATATAACTTTTTCTGAGCTGCGTGAGACATTCTGTTCTACCCCTCAGTCACAGGGGTCTTGGTGTTAAGACAACATCAGCTGTCCGCTTCTAGAATCTAGCTCTCCTCCTCTATTTACTCCTCCCTTTTTGCTTAGGTTTCTTCAATTTGTAAAAGTAATAATTACCCCAACAGTTATGAGCATGGCGTGGATACAGAAATCACATAGCATAAAAATAGGCACATGGGGAACTTCTATTCAACCCTAAAGAGAAAGCAATTATCTTCGTTATAGAGGCTACTTTCTTTACTACACTTAATAGATGATGGTTACTCTCGCAACTATTAATATATTGAGAATAAACGTTACACTATGTATGCCATTAAATTCCTCCTTTATTTTATTTTATTTTTTGTTTGTTTGTTTAGTTTTTGGCCGGGCCAGGTTTGAACCCACCACCTCCAGTATATGGGGCCTGTGCCCTTGAACCACAGGCACTGCCCTAAATTCCTGTTTTAAAAAACACATATTGGATGGCTCCCGTGGCTCAAAGGAGTAGGGCGCTGGCCCCGTATGCCGGAAGTGGGGGGTTCAAACCCAGCCCCAGCCAAAAACTGCCAAAAAAAATAATAATAATGATAAAATAAAATCCAAAGTTTCTTTAAAAACAAAACATATTATATTTTTTCCTTATTATATTATTTTAATGTTCCTTTATTGAAATAATAAAATGTGTTACAAGATTTTTATGTGTTCTATAATGGAGATTATATTGAATGTGTGTGAGTTTATACACTATTTCTTAATTTATCCGTAAATTGGACATAAAAGTATGTTTCTTAGTCACAGCTCATCGCATTTATTAGATTCCGTGTGGGGAGCAAAGTTTGGGCTCTTAGTCTCATCCCTGCATTCATTAATTCTATGATGTATTTGCCAAGAATTTACTATGTATCAACCATTGTTTGAGTTAGTCTGGAAATTAAAAAAAATATTTGAGAATGGATTTTGACTTTAACAGTCAGAAACCCAAATGAATACGTTTTAGAAAATCGTTTCAAAACTGTGAGTTAAATTTTTCTCCTGTTTTGATTATTATTCCTTTTGAGGTAGCAGTTAAGAATCTAGCTTCTGGTTAGCCATTCTGGTTATATTCTTAATAAGCAGTGAGGTTGAAAAAGTTACTCTGCTATTTCACAAGTTGTATACATGGAATACTAAAGACAGTGTATAAATAATTAATTGAACTATACGTGAAATGCTTAGACCATTTCCTGGCATAATAGAAGTTTACATTTTTGATAAGTTTCTGTATTTTGTCATTATTAATATTTTGGATTCTGTATCTGTGACTCCAGCATCTAAACACTCAACATTGATGAAGCATGGGATGTTAACATTGTGTGATAGAAAATTTTTTCTGGGGTTGGATATTGCCATGAACACAGCAGTCTCTGTGCTTTATTTTACAAGGCGCAAAGCTTTAATTTCTCCACAATATAAATTTACCTTCATTAGAAACAAATATTGTTTTGAATGGGTAAAGCACATCTTTTTCACAATGTGAAAAAGAAAAGACTTGATTTGGCCAAAGTCAGGTGATCGATGATTTTTAATTTGACAAGTTAAACATCAGTTGATGGTGAAAGCTACATTTAAAAATAGATGTGGAAACATAGTTGCTGGTTTCATCAAGCCCTCCTGAATGAAAACTAATTTCTCTTTAGAAATGTTCAACTCTATCCTATATCTAAGGATGCCAGAGATTATATTTTCTTTCTTTCTTTTTTTTTTTTTAATTAAATCATAGTTGTGTACATTAACGCAGTCATGGGGTATAGTGTGCTGGTTTTATATACTATTTGAAATATTTTCACCAAACTGGTTAACATAGCCTTCATGGCATTTTCTTAGTTATTGTGTTAAGAAATTTATATTCTGCATTTAGAAAGATTCACATGTACCCTTGTTAGATGGTATATTTTCAAAGTTCATTTATTTTTATTCAAGAGATGGCATTTTGTGACTTTTCTATGCCACTTAGGATAGAAGACAAACTTCCATGGCTTGTCAACACCTAGGGGAAGGGTTATCTTTGATTCCACAGACCCTATTTACTCTTTCATGGTGATACTGTCTTTTTCTACCCCAAGTTTACATTGATTTTCTCTAAATAATTTGTATCATTATAGTAACTATTTGTAGACATTAATCCTCAATTGTATCCTGGGTTCTGAATCAATATTATGTGGCTGCCCTCTGAGAGGGTTTTGGTTGCTTCCTTAAGCAAAGGTAACAGGGAAGAAAATATCTCTTACTTTATACTTAAATAGGGATTTTATTTATGGAGGTTAATTTCCCCCATCAATTCACATTCTATCATTTTAGAGTTATATTTTTCCTACATTTATAACTTGTATCTCAAGTGAAGGTATATATTTTGGGCTGTAATTTCTTATTGAAAATATTCTGATCTATAACTTAACTAAAATTGTAAATGGTTTACCAGCTGTTTATCATTAAGGCACAATAGACATAGTGAAGTTTCTGCCAAATTCCGCTCGTTTTGGTGAACTTACAAGATCAGAACAGTTTTAGCTTCTTGTCAATCTTTGCAGGTAGGTATTGTAGTTTCAGTAAACAAATTACTTCAGATCAATCATTGTCAACTCTAGAACAACTGTATTGACTTACTATTTTCTGGCAGCCCAGAGATTTTGAACTTGATGAGAACTTGGATTCTTTTCGGATTTCTGTCTGCATTCCAACCTGGACCTGTCAGAAACTACACTCCCCAGGGTGGGATCCACAGGCTGTGGTTTCAATAAAATGATGAAATACCCTTACGTTCTTTTCTTCTCAAGATTTAAATTGTCTTTATTTCAATAACAACAATAGTTAAATTTATAAATGGCAATTCAAAAATGTTTTAAGATAAGGAAGCATCATAAATCAGTTGGAAAGACAGAGATAGTCACTTGCTGTTTGGAAAAAAATTCTATTTATAAGTGGCACCTGTGGCTCCAGGAGTAGGATGCTGGCCCCATATACCAGAGGTGGTGGGTTCAAACCCGGCCCCAGCCCCCAAAAAAATTCTGTTTAGATTTTCACCTTGTACAAATATAGAAAAACAAATTCGGACAAGTTAACAGATTTAAAGTCTAAAGAACTATCAAATCACATAGCTTTTACACAACCAATAATTATTTGTGAGATCTTGGAATAGGGTAGGATTTTCTTTTTCTTTTTTCTTTTTTTTTTCTATTATTCTGTCCAGGGATAGAACACCCATGTGGCCCAATCTGAGGGTGTTCTCTCATTCTTTGCTGTAACAGAGAGCTGTGCATTGTACCTATCCAAGCATTATCGTGTTGCAACATCAAAAGAATCCAAATCCTTTTTTTGGGGGGGGGGAGGATTCATTGAGGGTACAAAGAATTAGGTTACATTGGTTGCAGGTTAGGTAAAGTCCCTCTGAGAATTGTGTCACGCCTACAAAAAGTGTGCCATGCACTGTGACCCCCCTCCCCCTCCCCCCTGCTCCCTCACTCTCCTCCCTCCACCCTGCATTGGGTCATCTCCTGCCTTCATATTAGAGTTGAGTACCTTGGGGTCTTGCTTCTCCATTCTTATGATGCTGTGGAAACAATGTAAATACCCACCATCCAGGAGTGGGTGAAAAATAAGCTGTGGTATATGGAGACCATGGAAGACTGGAGGATGGGTGGAGGGAGGGTAATCGGTGGGACCACACCTGCGGTGCATCTTACAAGGGCACATGCAAAATTTACTACACGTAGAATATAAATGTCTTAACACAATAACTAAGAAAATGCCGTGAAGGCTATGTTAACCAGTTTGATGAAAATATTTCAAATTGTATATAAAATCAGCACATTGTACTCCATGGTTGCATTGTTGTACACAGCTATGATTTAATAATAAATAAATAAATAAATAAATGATGGAGACTTGGGGCAGTGCCTGTGGCTCACTGGGTAGGGCGCTGGCCCCGTATATGGAGGATGGCGGGTTCAAACCCAGCCCAGGCCAAGCTGCAACAAAAAAAATTAGCCAGGCGTTACGTTGGGCACCTGTAGTTCCACCTACTCAGGAGGCTGAGGCAAGAGAATTGCCTAAGCCCAGGAGTTGGAAGTTGCTGTGAGCTGGGATGTCACAGTACTCTACCAAGGGCAATGAAGTGAGACTATGTCTCTATAAAAAAAAAAAGAAAAAAGAAAGAAAGAAAATGATGGAGACTTCACATCTGTTGTATTAACCTGGATTGAGATGGAATATGCTTACAATCTAACTGGCTTATAACCAACAATGAAACATCATTTATGTATTTCACACCACAGATAAGCACAGACATAAACAACATACAGGTAACTACGGTCATCAGGAAGCTGGTTAATGCCAGACACATCAGGTCCTTTTACTTAGATGGCTGTAGTTCGGTTGTTTGGTCTGGTTATGTAGTTATATGTTTGTTTGTTTGGTTTTGAGACACAGCCTCAAGCTGTCACCCTGGGTAGAGTGCTGTCACATCACAGCTCAGAGCAACCTCCAACTCCCGGGCTCTAGCGAGTCTCCTGCCTCCACCTCCCAAGAAGCTGGGACTATAGGAACCTGCCACAACACCCAGCTATTTTTTGGTTGCAGCCGTTATTGTTGTTTGGCGGGCCCAGGCTGGATTTGAACCTCCCATCTCAGGTGTATGTGGCTGGCACCTTAGCCACTTGAGTCACAGGTGCCGAGCCTATATGTTTGTTTTTAACAGCCAAAATAGGAGTGAATCTTTAAATATGGAAAATCTTTTCTTGTGGTATCTTTGTTTGTTTACTGGCCAACCACATGTTTTGTACAAAAACTCCATTACTTTGGGAGATAGCAGAACACATGGGGACTGGGCACAGTGGCTTGTGTCTGTAATCACAGCACTCCAGGAGGCTGAGAAGGGGGGAGGCCTTGAGCTCAGGAGTTTGAGACCATCCTGAGCAAGAATGAGACCCTATTGCTACTGAAAATAGAAAAAACTTCTAACGCTTAAGATTGGGTGATCTCCCTGCCTTAGCCTTGCAAGTAGCTGGAACTTGGCACATGCCACTGCTCCCAGCTAGCTTTTCCTTTTTTTTTGTAGAGACAGGGTCTTACTCTTGGTTAGGGTGGTCTTGACCTCCTGGCATCAAGAAACCCTCCCACTTTGGCCTCCCAAAATGCTAGGATTAAAATCATGAGCCCTGGCACCCTGCCCTACTATTTTTATATATCTATATTTTTATCTGACTGTTCTTTTTTCCATTATACTGTATTTCATTTTAATTTAAAAAATTAGTTTCCACTTAAATCTGTAGAATCTATTTTTTTATTTAATAAATTTTGTATTACAGTTGGTAATTGAAATTTTTCTTCATGAATCTACTATACACCAAAGATTTTTGCTTTTGCAAACAAATAATTCACAGCATGAATTGTTAAGTTTCTTTTTTTTTTTTTGAGACAGAGCCTCAAGCTGTCCCCCTGGGTAGAGTGCCGTGGCATCACAGGTCACAGCAACCTTCAACTCCTGGGCTCAAGCGAGTCTCCTGCTTCAGCCTCCCAAGTAGCTGGGACCACAGGTGCCCACCACAACACTCGGCTATTTTTTTGGTTGCAGCCATCATTGTTGTTTGGCGGGCCCGGGCTGGGAATTCGAACCCGCCACCTTAGGTGTATGTGGCTGGCGCCTTAGCCACTTGAGCCACAGGTGCCGAGCCTGAATTGTTAAGTTTCAAAACTCAAGAATACTTTACCTGCCACTATTCCAATGATAGGTATGAGAACTGCAAACACAAGGAGGTAAAGGGCAATCAATGCAGCTTTGAAGAACTTCAATTTCTCCTGAATGGTGGGGCCATTTTTAGGATCTAAAAAAGCAAAACCCAGCCCACTATTAGAAAACTTTTCTTCTTAATTAAAATTTTTATAATCTCCAACAATACTGCTACCTTCTTGAATAAAAAGAGTGTCCCCCAAATAGGTCCTCATTTATCCAGTAGGAAGCAAAGGGACATTTGTAGGAAAAGATAATACAGGTATAACTACAGACATTTGATTTACTTAGCCATTCACTAAACATCCCCTAGAAAGTTACTATCCTATACAAATTGTGCTTGTTTCCTTTGGGGGGACTCATTGGTAATTTTAATATTGCTAATGACATATGCAAACATAACTTTTTCTTTTTTTTTTGAGGCAAAGTCTCACTATGTCGCCTCGGTAGAGCGCTGTGGCGTCACAGCTCACAGCAACCTCCAACTCTTGGGATTAAGCTATTCTCTTGCCTCCGCCTCCCAAGTAGCTGGGACTACAGGTACCTGCCACATGCCTGGCTATTTATTTTTGTTGCAGTTGTCATTGTTGTTTTAGCCAGCCTGGGCTGGATTCGAACCCACCAGCGTCCATGTACGTGGTCGGCGCCCTACGCACTGAGCTACAGGCACCGCTGCAAACATAAATTTTACTTATCTATGTTCTTCACATGAGAATATATTACATGTGTAAGTAAAATTTCTCAGCTGTGTAATTTTCATTTAGATCACATAAGAAATATTCATTTTTCAATAACTATCATGCAAACATATTTTTCTTTTCCAACCTTATTTTAATAATTTTGCATCTGGATATTATGACTTAAGCACAGTGTAAGAGAACATACCATACCAAAAAGTGAATCGCATTTTGATTACAGTTTCTAAATGACGCTCATCCTGTGGATGTTTCAACCCATATCATTAATAATAACCATAACCTTTTAGACTTACACAGTTAATATAGAACAATGATTTGTACAGTGAGATGCTAATCATAGCAGAGATAAATCAATGTAGGGAGGAAGCATGGTAGATAATAAGAATGGGCTCTCCCGGATTAGATGAATGACATTTTAAAACTTAAAAGTCCATTAAAAATTTCTTTTCTCTGTCCATGGCTTCTTGTTCAATAAAAAAGAAGGAAATTTTGCTTTCAGACTGCCAACTCCTAAATCAAGTACAAAATTTAGACTAAGTGAAAGAAAAAGAAGAGAAAATGCTTAAAAATTAAAGAGGAAAGGAAAAGAAAGAAAAAGAAAGGAAAGAAAGAAGGAAGAAGAAAAATAACACATTAATATAAGAAAGATAGGATACTCCATCTGCCGGGATGACCAAGACTAAAACTTAGGAGTCGTCTTCGGCCTCAGCTCTAATTTATAATGAATTTTCAGTATCCCATCTTTTAAACACATTTTAAAAGTTCTCTTTGTTCCCAAATATTTCTGTTGCCTTTCCTGTGCTCCCAAGGCCTTCGTCCTCCCTCCTTGACCCCTCATTATTTCTATTTCACTTGTGACTTCCCTCACTTTTACTGATGGCCCGTCCTCCCTTCCAGCCTTTGTACGGTACCGGAGATGCTGGTGCCTTGGGGTCGAGATCTGTACTCCAGGTTTGCCTGCGACCCTTGAGCTTCGGGTATGCTAACTTATTCTAACCGAAACGTCTTTGACTCCTTCCTCTCCACCCAGCCCCTTGGTGATTTGTATTTGTACTTCAAGGTTTAACAGAATTACAAGCGTTTCTGTCCTGCTGCCTTGAATGAGCCCGTTCAGATACAGCTGAGTTTCATTTGAGCTCTTGTAACCTGTACAAACATTGGCTTCAGCACCGTTTGGTTGAGTTATGTGCCTGTTCTTTTTTCCATTATACTGTATTTCATTTTAATTAAAAAAATTAGTTTCCACTTAAATCTGTAGAATCTATTTTTTTATTTAATAAATTTTGTGTTACAATTTATTATATTTCGGTATAACCTAAGAAGTTATACTGAAACGCTAACTCAAGGTACCTCTGTAGGGGATCTTAATTAGAAATAGAGTCTTTAAAGATATAATCTAGTTAAAAAGAGGTCCCAGCAACTGCAGAGAACATATAGATACCCAGAGAAGACAACCAGATAAAGGCGTCAAGCCAAGAAGCACGAAGATTGCCAGGACCCACTAGAAGCTGGGATTCTTTAATTCTAGAGACCTGGTCCAAAGGGGCATATGTCTCTCTTGAAGCCTTGTTTTCAGACTGTGAGACTTCAGCAGTGCTAGAAAATAAATTCCTGTTGTTTTCAGCTACCCAATTTGTGAGAATTTTTTATAACACCCCTAGAAAACTAGCAGACGTACCTGCCACCCATGATTTTCAATTATTAGTTCCAATCTTAGTGCTAACATCATAGTTACGGCCAAGGCCTACGGCTGGGAAATCAGAGGACTCCATCAATCCTGCAGACTAATTTCAAACAATGTTTCCTTTCTTCAATTTGAGCTTATTTTCTATCTCAAGAGAGAAGCAGATCTATTTACCAAACAAGTTTTATTTTAACCTCTAGACACACTTAAGGTAAATCTCAAGAGTATAATTTTATATACTGTCAATAACTTTAGGAACGTGTCCATGGGCAGCCTGCCCGCCCCTTCTACTTACTCAGAGGAATCAAGGCTGTCATTGAGCGCGCGTCAAATTTCACAGATTCGGAGCAGCTATCACTGTCTTCCTGTTGATCCAGAAAGGGTTCCCCCTGTTCCATACTTCTATCAAGCACACGAAAAAATATATTCATTTCACATGGAATGGCCGACACCCTTTGACATCATGTTTCAAATTGAAATTTATAGATGACACTTAATTTTAAAAAGAACCAAGTATCATTAAACTTACATACCTGCCATATATAGCAAGGTATCAAACTTACCCATAAGTTTTACATTATAAGGTAAAAAGAGAAATGTACATGGAATCTACTCGTGGATTTTTCTAGATACGAATGTCTATGTGTTTATAGACGTGTAGTTTTTGAGTGTGGGAAGAGAGGTGGCTTTTCTTTCTTAGCTAAAGGGGAAAATACATCATTTTCCAAGTGACAGAAAGTAACTATTTAGCTGAACAGAAAAAAGTAATTTCCTTAGAACAAATAGTTTGGGACATTTGAAATAAATATTTCCTGTGCTTTTTTATCGTGGTTCTGGACTGAATATTTTAAGCATAGCTTCGTGAGCCAGTTTTTTCCTTGCCAAGTCATCTGTTTTTCACTTTAGAAAGATAAAACAAAGTCTAGTCACTAGATTAGGAAGGACAGGGGGAAAAAAATCTGTCTCTCTCTCTCTCTCTCCCCCTTTCTATCTCTCTTTCCAGGGTTTTTCTCATTCTTATTAAACACTGGCAGGAACACAAACATATTCTTATACATTTTCAAGCATAACTTATATCACCCAATCTTTGCCTTTGTCTCTTTAAAATGTACCAGAATCATCAAAGCCTTGATTTAAAAAAAAAGGGGGGGGGGTGATGGCCCTCCCACCCAGAGTTTCTGATATTTAGGGAGAGGTCAATAATTTGCAATTCCCAAAATTTCTCAAGAGATGTTGCAGCTGGCCTAAGGGTCACATTTGAAGAATTATGTTCCATAAAAAGAATTTTTTTTTGTTTGTTCAGACACCGTTCAGTTTGTTTGATTGATAAATTTAGCAGGAAGCCAACAGCTTCTGATCATTTCTTATTTTTTCTAATGCTGAGTTGTGCATTTAGCGTGGCATAGTTTTAACGGAGTACGCCAGCAGCTCCAGGACACCACACTCAAATTCAGTCCAGGAAATCAAGGGCAATCACTCAGAGGCACACATGTGCATTCTGCTTTGGGAGAAGCAATGACATCTCAGGCTATGACTCACTTTGTGTCAACACATTTTTTAAAAATATTACTAAAGAGATACTTTTCACTGGCTGTTTGCATTGACAATTGGGATCTGCATCATTTCTGAGAATTGGTTTCCATGAATCCTACGTACTTTAAAGGATTAGACCCTTGTGGAGGGAGGGAATGAAGAGAACTAGACACAAGACCTAAATCTGCTGTTTTCTCAGGCAGAGGCAAAGTGGGAAAAACAACAATAATAAACAGCAATCTGGGAAAATGGACTAAAGCAAAGAACGAAATTGGATCATTCAGACTCCCCGCCCACTCCTGTCCTTTTAATTTTCTCTATTATCAGATTTGTACGACAGTTTGTACAATCAAGCCAAAAACTAAAAAAAAAACTCAAACATTTTTAAATACTGAGATAACAATAGAACCCAGATAAATTCGCTTTAAAATTATAGTTTAAAGCAATCAGGACTAGGTACTAAAGCTTTTTCGCTTTAAATTCATTTTGTAAAAGATGAGCCCATGGAGAAAGTATTCATAAATACCTGCTATGTACACATAGGTGTCCCTTAACCACAGGGACACATTCTGAGAAATGCATCATTTCGTTATTGTGTAAATGTTGAAGAGTGTTCTTACACAAACCAGGATGGTAGTATAGCCCACTACAATGCAACAAAACAGCATTTTATTATTTTCTATAGAAGAAAAAATGACGATAGCAGAATGGTCATCTAACGATCTAATCTTTGCCTCTATCAAGGAACACAAATATGATTTTTATTCACCCAATCCTTCTACTTACCCTACTGAAGAAGTTGTGTTATTGAGTTATTAAATCAAGCACTGTGCAAGTTACCAGAATGTCAAGATCAATGTGGATGGGACATTCTCAACCTCCAAGCCACCAAAGATCTTATCCATTTAATACAGAAAACTGAAATATTTAGAAATAATTGCCTGACCATGTGACTAGATCCAGAAAATCTACAGGCATAGTACAAAAGAGAGTGTTTAACTCTTTGGGGCAGGAGGGTAGTCAAGGTAGGAACACAAAGAAGATGCTACTTTCCAGAGCTATGAAAGACAGGCAGAGTGTACAGTGGTGTGTAGTTGTAGCTTGGTTACTTGGGAAGCTGAGGTAGAAGGATTGCTTGACCCTAGGAGTTGGAAACTAGCCTGGGAAATATAGCAAGTCCAGACTCCAAAAAAGAAAAAAAAATCAGATATTTTGTGTAAGAGATTAGTCCAGTACAGAAAAGATTATGGGTTTTTTTGGTTTGTTTGTTTGAGACAGAGTCTCACTATGGAGCCCTGTGGCATCACAGCTCACAGCAACCTCAAACCCTTTGAGCTTAAGCAGTCTCTTGCCTCAGCTTCCCAAGTAGCTGGGACTACAGGTGCCCACCACAACTCCTGGTTATTTTTTGTTGCAGTTGTCATTGTGGTTTAGCTGGCCCAGGCCAAGTTCGAACCCGCCAGCGTTGGTCCATAAGGTCGGGGCCGTAACCACTGTGCTATGGGCACTGAGCCAGAAAATATTATGTTAAAAGGCATGAACAAGAGAAGCAGAGTGGACCAGCATCTGGGAAGCAGATTTCTGGGCACAGGACCCAGCAGAGGAGGCAAGAGTGGCATAGAGCTGGTAGCGTGGTCCTCATCAATTTCTTCATCCATTTTTTGGATTGCACACATCTGATCTGGCTTTCACAGCATACTCAGAATATAATACTGAACTCTATCTTTATAAATCAGTAGAGAATTATTGTTTGGGTGCTGGCAACCTGGATTAACATTACTATTGACACAATCTATGTATATATGGTTTATTAAACATTTCGCTTTTGTCTCTTTCACCCCGAAATAGAGATTAAGCTCAATTTTGCTTTTCGTGAAGCCTCTAGACTTTGATCTGTCTTAATTTAGCTTAAAAAGGTGATGAGAAATATTTTGTGTTCTACTGTCTTTTGAACTCTTGTTTATTTGGGCAAATTTATTGAAACTTTGAACGTAAACATCTATAAGTGGCTCAAGCTAATTAACCATATTTGGGCCATATAACACCTCTGAGTGTTGTAGGGGACTGGGAGAGAGATGAATGCTAAAATATACTGAATAGAATCATGAATGAAAAAATATCGCCCTCTAGCTACGCTGGCACACCAGGGGAAGTCCTGTTAGTTTTCTGGGGCAGTGTACAGTAGGGGTTAGTTAATCATAAACTGCATAAAATATTAGTATATATATTTTTCCAGGAATGAAATAGATTTGTTTAATCCAGGTGTCCTTATATGGCCCATGGGCCACATGCAGCCCTCTGAGGACACTTATCCAGCCCACTGGGTGTTTTGCCACCGCTGCCTGTCCTTTGAAACTATAGTCGGGCCCTCCAGTGGTCTGGGGGACCGTGAACTGGCCCCCTTTTAAAAAGTTTGAGGACTCCTGGTTTAATCACATAGAGATGTCACATGATCGCTCACTGGCATTTTCTGTGGTTATTCTCTTTTCTCTTAGTCTTCACTCTCTCTCTAGGAAGCCCACCCACTTCCATGGCTTGACCTACCTATAGGTTGACCAAGCTTCTATACCCCTTTCATATCTCAAAATTTCATTGGTTTTTTAATAATACAACTAGCCCCAGTGATACCTTTTCTACATAGTCATAATTGCTCCATTTCTAAGGTCTTCGATGTTGACATATCATTCATTTATTCTTTTTGCTGTGTTTTTTTTTTTTTTTTGGTCAAGACTGGGTTTGAACCCACCACCTCTGGCATATGGGGCTGGCATCCTACTCTTTTGAGCCACAGGCGCTGCCCCATCAATTTATTCTTATGACCATTTATTTGTCATCACCCTTTACTTACTGCATTGGAAAATACCAAATATAATCATGCAAAGGCTACCGAGACCCAGTCATTCAAACCAGAAGCCAGGCCTTGATTCTTAAACCACACTCGCCTATCAGATCCACATCCAATTGCAAATCCTGGCTTTTTTGAAGCCATTTCTTTCACTCTATGCCAATTTTTCTATTTCAGCTCATTTGTATCTACCCCAGCCAGGCATCTTTAGTAGTACCAAAGGGTCAAACAATCAAGGAGTAAATAAATACAAGGGCATCAAGAAAGAGGAGGTAATTAAAAGATCAAATGGACAAACATCAAAACTTAGCCTATTAACCACGACGAGGGGAGAAAATCCAACACTGGAAAATATTTTGTAAAGAAAAAAAAAAGAAAAGAAACGAAACTTAAGGTCTCCTTTCTAGACTATCAGATTTCAACTTACGACCTTCCCCTTGGCCTTCCTCTTCCTTTTCCTGGCTCAGTATTTTTCCCCTCAAAACATAATCACTATCTAACACAAAATATGTCTTCTTTATTATCTCCCGCACTGTCTTCTCTCATCTAAGGTAGATCCACCCTACGGAGTTATTACCTTTTTGGTTCAGTGACCAGAAAGTTCCCGAACATGATCATGACCTACATATGACAGAATTTGAAATCACATCAATAAATCAAAGGCAAACTGATTTTCAAGATGACTGGCGTTTATATCTTGGGTTCTGCCTCAAGAAAAGTTTTGTATTTCATTAATGTGGGAATTTTAAAAATTCTGTTACACATTAGAAACTAAAACCTTTCTCTGTGAATTGCATGTAACTCACACCCCGAAGCAAAGAATATTACTCTGAATATCTCCACTTGCCTTCAAAGGCCTTTATTATTAGGATTTCTGTTTTAGCTCTTAACTCGGGTTATGATCATTGTAATTGTTTAGTAATGTCTGTGTACCTATGTAAGGCTTTGTTAGCAAGGAGTGGACAATTTCCATCATGTAAGTGTTCCTTTAAACATCATTTCCAAACTTAGGAGAAAACGTAACTTCCCATGAAGTTCCTTGTCCTTCCAAATGTCAATGTACTATTAAAGGATTGTGAAATCTTTTCTGTTTGTATAATCTATTAAAAACACATTCTCATGAGAAGTGAAACGTATTTCTGCTCTATCAGCTTTGTAATAATGGGTGAAAAGTTTACAGAAGCTACAACAGGAAAATCATGATAAAAGACTTTCAAGGTTAACTTGTTTGGAACCATACTCTTTCTGTGTGTTTATTTCTATTATAATAAAATTGTAACAAAATTCAGGATAATTTGTATAAAATTTCTGTCATCCCATCACCCTAACTTAGGAACAAATAGCTTATTTTTCCTATGAAGACTGAGTTTTTCTACTTACGTACTCATGTTACACCATTGATGTTATCATGTGCATATCATTTGGTCTTAATGTGTTTCCCTTGAAATCATCTCAGTATTTTTTTACTTCAAATAATTTTTTAATTTAAAAGGATGAGCTACATGATAATTCATGAAGTATCTATTTATAACTTCAATAGCCATTTTCCTAGAATAAGATTTTTGTCTTTTTAATTTTTCCTCTGGTTTTATGGAGGGCAATGTTTCACTAAATTAAATAATGATGTTGCAAATATTTTTATAATTTAGCTTTATGCTTTTGATGAGTTTCTTTAGGATAATTTACCATATATTGAATTACCAGGTGAAAGGAAATATATTTCGAAGGTCTTAGTATCTATCGCCTTAGTGCTCAAAAAAGATCATACACATTTATTAATATCCCAGTCATATATAAATATGGAAGTTTTAAATGAAATTCACAACCACATGCATAATACACTTTACTTTAGAATCATTTAGATTTTGATAAGATTTAAATGATACCTCAAGATGGCTCTCATGTTCATTTTTTATTATTAATATAGAAGAGATATTTCCATGTAATGTTTATCATTTATTTTTCGTAGTGGGTTATCAATTTTTATTGCTTCTAAATACCCAGGGTGGTTTTCTTTGTGTGTGTGTGTGTTGTGTGTATATATATGTCATACTCTTCATATGTAATATATATTTATCATCTGTCTCTTCACATTTGAGGTATGGTCTTTCTTCTAAGACTGTTCCTTACCCAGATTTGGTATCATACTCTGACAGTTAATGTCACCTTTAAGAATTGGAGTAAACAGTAACCTTATAATATTCTTTAATTATAAAAACTCTGATTTTTGGAAGAAAAATTGAAAATCAAAAAGAACATGAAAATCAACATGATTGATGAAGCTTGTAGTTCTGTGCTTAAGGAATCTGCCTGTAAGAAGAACTCTAGTAAAAAATGGAAATATCCATATTGTGTCTGACATCACTAATCCTCAGCCTCAGTAGCAAAGAGGAAAGCGTATCAGGTTTTGAATCTGAAATCTAGATTTGAGTATTAGCTCTGCCATTATCTAGAGCTGTGGCCTTCAGCAAATATTTTAACTTTTTTGAATTACAGTTTCTTTATATGCAAAATGTGGTTGTGATATGAATTTGAATAACTATTCTGAGGATTAAAAGTAATTTTTGTATAATTCTCAGTAGACAAGAAAATCATCAATGAATTTTTTCATTTTAAGACACCAATTTTTCAAATAGGCATTTCTCTTGTTTTATCCTCACAGCAGCTCCATGAGGTATCCAGTGGTATTTTCTCCATTTTACAGGTTGGGAAACCAAGACTTAAAATCTCTAACTAGTCAACATTACACAGCTAGAGAGTAGGGGAAAGGGATTTGAGCAGGGGCAGGCAGGGACCTTCCAGAGCATCAGCTCCCACATACTACACGAAACTCCTCATCTCTCCCTAACACATCCACAGTCTCAGTTCTGACTATTCCATGACAATTTTCACAAGCCCCATGAGACTTCCACTTGTCATTTTAAGCTGTGTAAATCCTCCCATCCTTCAAGATCATCCTCCCTGCTGGTATCTCCATGAAGACTTTTTTGATCATCTTTTCCCCCATTGAAGTAATTTTTGTTTTGATTATATTTCTAGAGGAGTTATCTACAGCACTTACATGCTCCTGAAGACACTCAAATTAGATTATGCCTATTTGGTATATATTTTAGATCGTGAACTTCCTGAAGACAGTAAATATATCCCTTATGTCCCTTTCCCTTATATATAGTTCAGTAAAGTGCACATAGCAGGTACCCAGCCAATATTTACAACATGAGCAGGTCAAGGTAATAAAAGGCGTTAGGTTAAAGCCAAAAAACGTTACTGAAAAGAAAAGCCAAAATATGTTGCATCACACTCTGAAGAAAGCCAGTATTTTTAATAAAATATGCATACTTATATGACAAAAATTTCTCCCCAGTATGAAATACAAACGAGTTGGTGTATTTCTTATCTCTTTATGCATACACCAAATATTTTTCCCTCATGGAAAACTTAGCAGAAATCCTTAACTTTTGTAACTGAGAACAACCAAATTATGAATGCTAGAATAAAATACTCTGCCAGAAATGATTAACTCCCTATGTATACAAATATGTAGCTCACACAGCACACATACACAGAGAGAGAGAGAGAGAAAACACACACAAAATAAGCAGAAAACGATTTTGGAACAAAAACATTAAAAGTAACTGTTTTTACCTTTGCTCCTAAAGAAACAGCCCTGATTTATCCACTTCCCTCTCTTCCCAATTGAAACCTAAAACCTTTATCTCCTAGTATTTCAGCGTCTGTCACATGAGGAAAGGAAGTGACACACTTGTGTGTTGAAAATCTTTCTTAACAATGCATGTCCAGAGCATAGTCATCAACGCCCAGGGTCGCAAGATCTAAATTTGTTGGATAACTCATTCCCCGTCCCATCTAAGCCACTAAAAAAGAAAAAGAGAAGTGACAAGGGAAGGAAGCAAGGGTTGTTGAAACAAGGCACGTAATTTATGGGAGACAGCACTTTCCTTCTCTGTTGAGTTATGGACGCCTGGTATAACATTCATTAATTCCCGTCATCTCTTCTTTCATATTATATAACATTGAGGGAAGACACCGTGACATCGCCCCTCATCTTTTCCCCTTAGTCCTTTATCTCTAGCAGCAAATAAAACACATGAGGAAAGGATGATGACCGGTAAGTAAAAATCATCACCTCATCTTGCTCACTTCTGCTGACTCTCTCTACTGGCCTTTCCATTAGTTACATTTTAAGCACCTAAGATGGATATTTCCCTGGGACTATAGTGGAGGGAAGGGGGTCTCAGGAGTGGGGTCAGTGGAACAATAGCTCACACAAAAAAATTCAGCGTCACATTAATGAGATAACTTTGACAACTGATACCTCTGGGAGGAGATGTACATTCCATAGCTGCTTCTTGGGGCTATCTATCGGAGGGGTCACGCTTCCTACCCAAAGATGACCAAAATTGCCAAGTCCTCTGCACCACCTCTCAGAAGACAATACGCCCAGGAGAAAGAATGCAGGATGGTGCACTGCATTTGAGATACACAAAGCAACTAACCTCACAGCCCTTCCTAGGTCTACCACTAAAAGACTAATAGCAATACAGCTGCCTGAGTCTCACTAAGGCAGCTTTAAACAGAGAATCACAAGTTAATCCAGGCTGAAGGCTACTGGCCACTCCTTAGCCACAAAACTCAAATGGTTTTGAAGGTCATCAAACTTTTACTGAAGAGGAACTGGAAACTAAGAACAGAACTCACTCTATTTTCTTTACATAATAATTACTTGTTTATACATGTCATTTAGAATATGGTCCTGGCCCAGCACGATAGCTCATGCCTCTAATCCTAGCAGTCTGGGAGATGGATTGCCTGAGTTTAGGATTCCAGACCAGCCTGAGCAAAGCCAGACCCATCTCCACTAAAACTTGAAATACTAGCTGGACATTGTAGCAAGAGCCTGTAGTTCTAGCTACTCAAGAGCTGAGACAAAAGGACCACTTGAGTTTGAGGTTGCTGTGAGCTATGATGGCACAGCACTCTACCTAGGGTGACAGGGTGAGATGCTGTGAGCTATGATGGCACAGCACTCTTCCTAGGTTGACAGGGTGAGATTCTGTCTCCAAAAAAAAAAAAAAAAAATAGAATATGGTCCTTTTGAGGCTTTTACAAAATACAAACACTGCATTTCAGAACTCCTTTGTATATTGTTAAATTTGGATAGTCCTGACGTACGTGATCATCAAAGTCAGGCTCTAGCAATCACAAGCTAAGACATCAACTTCCCAAAATTGTACCCTAATGAATTTTCTTTCTGCCAGGGTGAGCTCTGCTTCTGGCATGTTCTATAATATTGTTCTGTACCTATCTGTCCTTCCACTATGCTAAGCCACCCCCCCTTCTTGATGACCTTCATTGTCCTTCAGCCAATCTTGTATATACCACACATATTTATTTACATACAGTTTTATACTTTTACATGTATAATAATGCATTGTACAACCATCTACTAGGTCTTACCTATATAGAAAAGCACCTTACCAGGAAACCACATGGAAAATGTTTCGTCCAAGCCAACAATTCACTGCAAGAATAGAAGGAATGTCTAAGGGGTTGGAAATTCATTTTGTTGTTTTGTCTAATCCACAGCGGCTTTGCCAGGTAATTTTCCTGATCAAGGAATTAAAGCTTAGAAATAGTAAGGAAATTTCTCAAGATTATAGCACTATGAGTCACCAGAGCTGGTATTAAAATCCAGTCTGATTTCAAAATTTGGCAATATGTGTATTTTTTTCTTAATCTGAGATAACTGTAGGTGTTATCAGGGATCTGTGAATTTTCATCAGAAAATTATGTATAAAACAAACAACAAACATGGGCACAAAAGCCAGACCATCTGAATAGTTCTCTTGCTAACAGTTAATGTGATTAGATTTCGATGACTTCATTTTTGTTGCTTGGGTAGATGTGCCTTAAATGAAGGCTCTATAGAGATTTAATATTTTACACTCAGTAAGAGATATTTTTGTATGTCTAAAATTATAGTCCTAAAATATGTGATAGGATACATATGTAATATAATATTTTTACAAAGATAATATTTATCATGTCTTGAATTCAATAATTAGATAATGATTTAAACACAGCTTTTAATAACGCTATAAAGGACAATGAATTTACATAATTATCATATATACTTTATAGAAATTGATATTAAAATCACATCTTGGCAGAGTTTTTCTTTCTTTTTTTTTGGGGGGGGGCAGTTTTTGTCCAGGGCCGGGTTTGAACCTGCCATGTCCAGTATATGGGGCCGGCGCCCTACTTCTTGAGCCACAGGCGCCACCCTTTTCGTTTCTTTTTTTTTTTTTTTAAGACTAGTCAAGTGCAGTAGTGAAAAGGGGGAAAGAGCAAAACCAGGAGTTGCATCTGGAACTGCCTGTGAACAATCAAGTGAGATAACTCACTATGGTCAGAAAAGGCTTATGTTGGTAGCACCTGTAGCACAGTGGTTACGGCGCCAGCCACATACACCAAGGCTGGAGGGTTTGAACTTGGCAGGGGTCAGCTAAACAACAATGACAACTGCAAACAAAAAATAGCCAGGCCCTGTGGCAGGCGCCTGTAATCCCAGCTACTTGGAAGGCTGAGGTAAGAGAATCGCTTAAGCCCAAGAGTTTGAGGTTGCTGTGAGCTGTGATGCCACAGCGCTCTACTGAGGGTGACAAAAGTGAGACTCTGTCTCTGAAAAGAAAAAAAAGAAAGAAAAGCCTCACGTTATCAGTAATACTTTATACATTATGCAAACAGAAGTTTCCCATGTTGTATGGAAGCCAAAATACAAAAACAGACTAAAGATAGTATTGAAACTAAATAATAACTTCCACCTAAACGATCAACCATACAACCTTAAATTTATATTGTTCATTAAAATGTTAGTATTTTTGTGGGATTTTTTTAATTTAATTAATGAATCTATTACATTTCAAATGTTGAGTAAGAACTGTAGACTTAGGGAATTTAGGCTTACATTTATGTTTCTATATTTTACCATATAACCAATAACATGTCAGTACTCAGTGGAGAGATCAATATATTCCTTTCCTTTTTCAAAACATTACCTGATATCACATTTTTACTTCTTAAAAGAAAAGTGTATGCCTTCTAGCTGCAGCTCTGACATCAAAAGAGCCTGGGAACCATCCCTCAGGCCCCTGTACCAAGGAAAAGCTGGACAAGCTGAAAATTAATGACTTGTCTTGGGTCCCTCAGACAACTGGGGTCTTAGGGAAACCAGTGCCGTGAAGCTGGAGAGGTGGGATAATCTAGAGAATCCCAGTAGATACTGGCTTACCTGCAACTGGAGCCCTGGGACCCCAAACTGGTAGGGTCCCTCAGGTGGGAATTCTATCAAATTGCAAGAAGCTAAGTGTGGACTCTCAGGAGATTGGGAGCCTCTGCAGTCTTAGCGGAGCTCCCAGACATTCATAGGGGGTCCCTATAGGAATCCCCCCAGGTTTTCACAGCATAGAGGCAATGAAAATCACCAGATGCCTCTAGCAGAGAGAGGGGAACGTAACCACTCTTCAGAGCACCTCGTGTGTTCCCAGTAACAAAGGCCTACTCTCCAGCGAAAGGACTTGATCACAGCTTTGTCTTACCCAGGCAGCTGAAGAGAAATTACTCAGTCCTTATTCCTTCTGCCTTCCAGTCCAACTTAATAGGGAAAAAGGAAAAGGAAAAAAAGCCAAGAAATGCTGTGAAAGTCCCAACAGGGACATGGGCCCAATAAATGACTGAGATTAAACATAAGACCTTCCCTTCCGGCAACCTTACCGTACATGCCCCTGTGTGATACCCATGGATTACAACTGAAAAGTTTTATGTTTTTTAAAGGAGTCTTTCTAGGGAAACCCAAAGACTACAAAAGAGAAAAAAAAAAAAAAAAATCAAGGACACCAGAGAAAAGTTTAGCTTTTTGGAGCTATATAAACAGCAAACACAACCCAACTCCAGCCAGATTAATATAAAAACCTCATACTAAAAGGCCAGTAACCCACACTGTTCTTAGACATTTAGGGAAGTGGAATAAATTAAATATACTCAAAATACTAGTGACTAATTTACTTGCAAGCTCAGCTGTCTCCCAAAAGCAACATTGAAAAATCTAGTCTTTCCTCGTGATCATGTCTTACTATAAAAAAAAAAAAGCACAAAAAAATGCCATGAAAAAGTGAATGCGATCTCATTTTCTACATGCTACTTAAAAAAAATTAAGTCACATTGCGTTGAGTTTGGGGAAGTCTGACTTCATGGTGATCGTGAAAGACCTATGCCATTTACGTAAGTTTAAATGTTGTAAAAGGGTCAATTATTTTAAGCCTGAGCAAAATACATTAAGCAAAGTTTTACACAGACGTTTATAAAATCGTTACAGAATTTCAGCATAAGAGCGCAAAAAAAAAAAAAAAGAAAAAGAAAAAAGAAATAGGTAGCACTTATACTGTAGCCAAGCAGACTGTTGCAAGGTGAATGTCATTTCCTTTACAACAATTTCACGTCCTCCACATTCTTTTATTTTCACACCAAAACCTCTTCATTTTGCAAGGAGACAATTTAAACGCACTTCGATAAATTATCTAGGGTCACCCGGCCCGTGATTGACACAGCATTAACTAGAATGCATGCTCTGTGTTGCTCTTGCCTGTAAACCACGAGACTCACTTAACCTTCACGAACATAGATAATTGCTCATTTAATACATCTCCATTTCTCTCCATCAGCTACCACTGCTAATCTCCAGGGGTACCTGCGAAGCTCAGATCTGTCATTTGCTGTTTGATCTTCCTGGAATCAGATAATAAATCTCCCTTTCTCTTTCATCCCCCTGATCTTTTGAAAGCAACACTCACTAACGGATTCTAACCAGGAGCCATGTCAGGAAGACGCTGAGAGGTGTAATAACCACTGACAGGGCCACTCCATGCAAACCCTAAGAGGCTCTACTTTTTCAAGCCCAAGTCTCCAGCCTGATCATTGATCCCTTTGAACGACCAGCTACTTTTCACCTGGCTTTTAGCAACACCCTACGGCCACAGCTCTGGGATCACTCATCTCCCTTTTCAATTACTGTCTGGAAAAGCTCTGGACCATTGACAGAATTTATTGTTTCTTCCAGCCAATACCTGACACTGGATGCTTGGCTGCACTTTTTAGATCATCTATTAAAAAGGGCTTACAATTTGGAATTATTTCTCTGCCCCTTTGAGATGTCCAGACTTTTCCTACAATGCAGTAGAGTCTTTCTCAAGTTGGTCTCCCACCCTGTCCCTCATGACTGCAATGCAGGCCGTGACCGAGGCCAAGCCAATGACTTGATTCTGCCTGAGTTTTTGAGTCATGAAAAAATAATGCAAAGATGTTAGAAACATCTTAAGTGATGTGTCTTAGAATTTTAAGAAATAATTCATAGCAATTACCAGAATAGGAGTCCAGAAAAGACTCCTCCTATGAGAGGCTATAGAATGTTCCAGAAAATTTCTTTGCTGCTTATATTAGCAAGAGTTCTTACTGCTATGACAGTGATGCTGTTTAATGTAACTGAAGAGAAGTTGATATAGAGAAGCCTGATGATATGAAGAATACCAATTTTTCTTCTCTAATTACCATGGTCCAGGATTGTTCCTTCTTTCTTTGTTTCTTGATAATTCAGTCATTATAGTTCAATGTTAAGTAGCCTATACTATTCCTACTGGAACTTTATAAATGCCATGCTGTCTCTACCAAACTATGGGTAGTCTAAGGTTCTTACATGGAGATTTGTCCTAGTCTACTCCTTGTTAGATATGTAGTATGGATATGAGATATGCTTTGTCATCCTCAGTAATGACCCATTTTAAAGCATTCAACTCAATCCAGACAGATTGAGAAGTAAACACCCTCATTCACCAAATCTATGATAGAAAGAACAGGTGTTAATTAGGCTCCGGGGCCTGAGCAGATCTGATGGAATCCCGCAGCTCTCTGCACCCAGCAACAGAGAACACAAAACACAGTAATGAGAATGAAAGGGAATGGCAACGTTGTATCATCAGCCAAAGTGCAGGATATCCCACAAAGGGCTAAAAGGCAACACCATCTTTTGCTTAATAGTTTAAAGGAAAGGATGATTCAGAAAAATGGAGAAATGAAACCAGTAGTAATATAAACCACACAATTGTGTGTTTCTTTGTAATATAAATGGCAATTGCCATACTTCATCTTGAGCTTTCTATTATTTAGACATGAATATGAATTATCTTAATAAGATTCCTTTAGGGGCCTGTGGATCAAAGGAGTAGGGCGCTGGCCCCATATACTGGGGGTGGCAGGTTCAAACCCAGCCCCAGCCAAAAACTGCAAAAGAAAAAAAAAATTCCTTTGGAAGGAAAAAAAAAAGATTTTTTAAAATTTAAACGAGTTCCTTGCCATTTGTCATAATGCTTACAGCAAAGTAACACGTCACTTCATGTGGCATTATCCTAACCAAAGGGAACTGTCTTCTCTGGCCGTTTTTACGTCATATGGAAGGGATTTGTGTTTATTTATTTATTTATTTGGTTCTTTTCCTTTACTGTGGTTTGAGACTGGCATATCAAATATTCTAGCCTGTCTTTAAAACCTATAACAAAACACCATATTTTCTACATTTTAAAATACCCACTAGCTAAGATAAAGACAAAGAGATATGTTGGAGAATATTAAAAAATGTAATTGAGAATAATTTATAAAATTCCAAATAAAATGATATATAAATAAATAAAATAGATCACTTAGAAACGTCTTGAAATATAGTCAAAATGAAATCAACCTTAAGATATTCATGGATCCTAAGAAGAAGAATGCCATTTTGTTTATAAATCTCATGTACCCAAATCATATTTTCTGTTATTTACTAAAACACAAGGTAAATGGTTGAAATTATTTTTAGTGCCTCTGTCAAGGGGGTTAATAAGTAAATTACATGCTAAAAATACATTTAGGTTTCTCAAAACATTTGAATTAAATGGTCACGAAACCCAGTTTTCTTCTAGAAAAATTATGAAATTCGCCTTTCCATGAGCAATTTATGGAAGTAAACACCTGTTTTATTAAATGTCTATTGCTCTTAAGTTTGTTCTGTTATTTTAACTTTCTCAAATTAACAAATAAAATTTTTCTTAGCAATATGTTCTGTCCATTTATTTGATTGTAGATGAGGTTAACTTAATTTTCTTAGTGCATTGGTCATTTATATTTATTTCATGATCGTGCTCACCCAAGTCATCATCTTTTTTTGTTTTTTTTGTAGAGACAGAGTCTCACTTTGTCACCCTCAGTAGAGTCCCGTGGCGTCACACTGCTCACAGCAACCTCCAACTCCTGGGCTTAGGCGATTCTCTTGCCTCAGCCTCCTGAGTAGCTACAGGAGTAGCTATAGCCACAAGGCCTGGCTATTTTTTTGTTGCAGTTTGGCTGGGGCCGGATTTGAACCTGCCACCCTTGGTATATGGGGCCAGCGCCCTACTCACTGAGCCACAGGCACAGCCCTATCATCTCTTTATCGTCATCGATGTTATAAGAATTTGTACAGCAAAAACAATGACCTTTGTGTTTTAACTGCTTTTAAAGTAATTTTAATTTTTTTAAATTTCCATTATGTTTACTGTGTATTTTAGGAGGATTTAAATGAAAATCCTGCTAGTGAGATCTTCTATTTATTTATTTATCTTTTTTCTTTGCAGTTTTTGGCCAGGCCTGGGTTTGAACCTGCCACCTCCAGTATATGGGACCAGCACCCTACTCCTTTGAGCCACAGGCACTCTCTGTTGAGAGCTGGGACTCTTCAGAGGTCATCAGGACCCAAGTATATAGATGAGTGATGTCCTCAATGTGGTCAGTTTTGTTATTTCAAGAGTGGGCTTGTTTAAAATGTGAGTTTGGCCTTTTCCTGCTCTTTCTCACGCATGCTCCTTGGCCCCTTTGCCGTCCAGCACGGTCTGATGCAGCAGGAAGGCCCTCCCCAGACGTGGACCTTGATTCTGAGCTTCCCAGACTTTAGAACTGAGCCAGTCCCTCACTGTTCATTACAGATCACTCAGTCCCACTTCTCCGTCACAGAAGCAGAAAATGAACCAAATACCCTCCATTGCTGCTTGTTTTCAATTTTGTTGATTTCTAGTCTTTTTTTTTCTTTCACCATTTTTGGATTAAGTTTCCTGTTCTTTTCTAATGTGTAATGCTACAAATTTATCTCTGAGGACAATTTACCTGCCATTCCACAGATTTTGGATGTTCCTGTTTCCATTTTATCCAATTCAAACTATCTCCTTTATTTCCTGTATGATATTCTCTTTGATCCATGAGTTGCTGTTTAATTTCCAAACAGTTGGGAATTTTAATGCTACCTCTCTTTCCTATTTGTTTTTTAATTCCATTGTTATCGGAAAACATATTTTCATGATTTCAATACTTTCAAATTTACTGACCCTTGTCTTATAGCACCAGATATGATCTATCATGGTACATAATCTGTGAGCATTAAAAAGCATAGTTTATCACTGGGTGAAGTTTTCTATAGATGTCAAGGATATCTAGCTGCTTATTAGTTTGATCATTCCTGCTAATTTTCTATTTCTTTTTAATTAATCATTGAAAGGTAGACATTGAAATCTCCACCTGTATTTGCTTATCTCTTCTTCTAGACATTTCAGGTGTGTTTCCTGTATTTTTTATCTGTTTTTAGATTTTATATATTTATGATTTTATGCCCTGAATTTACCACATTATTAGGAAAGCGCTCTCTTACTTGGGTTCATATTTATGGAAATGTACTTTTTCTGATATTAGCCAGGGTGCAGGTGGGCATATGTATACGTACTGACATGGAAAATTGTTTTCCAGCTTTTAACTTTTAATCTAATCTTGTTCTTGTATAGGCAGCCTTCGCTTTGAATGATTCTGATGCAAATGGCTTTGGGTTAACACAGTTCAGTGGAATGATATTGCTCCTTCCACAGCGTGGTTCAAATTCCACTGGCCATGACATATTCACTGAGAGTAATTTCATATAATGCAGCTTTGAAACTAGCCACAGATCACTACATTAAATAACACTTTTCTTAGAGTCTTTCATTGACTGCTCACTGCACACCTGTTCTTAATTTCATGCACAGACAGCAAAGCATGTAGTTACATTGCCTCCTCGTCTCCCCAGGAATACAATTATATCTGTGCAAACACAGATGTCAAAACAGTAACCTGTCCAAGACGAAAGATCAAAACGTGGCCAGGAAACAAAGAGAGATAATGCCAGAGGGGAAATTCAGGTAGAATATGAAGGTAGTTATAGGAGAAACAACCAATGGCGGGAACATGGAAGCTGCCCCCACTCAACAGACTGTAGATGGGCAGCTAGAGAAAGACAGAGAAGGCAGACTCAACCCAAACTGGCAGAGGGCTTGTGAGAAAAAGAATTAAGGTATTCTAGAAGAATCGATCCTAGCAAAACCTGCACATGAAAGAATCTCTGGGGGATGTTCACAACTTGAAAGCAGAAGGATAAAACGTGTACGGTAGGCTCATAAAAGAGCAAGGCAAATTGCTAAGTCACGATGGAAGAAACCATTGCTGATTTATAAATTACATAAGGAAAAGAAGGCAAGGACTATTCAAACTACTCCTGATGTTTTTGTTGTTGTGGTCGTTCTAAATTCTTTTTTTTATGGTTTGAGATTCATTGAGGGTACAAAGAATTAGGTTGCAATGATTATATTTGTTAAAGTTCCTCTTAAAATTGTGCCCCAGCCCCAAGAGGTGTGCCAGGCAATGATATTGTTTTACAAATTAGTGAAACACTTAAATCCTCGATATTTCTAATATTTTAAATTCTAATATATTAAACTATTATGGCTCATTTTTCTATACACATATAACTAACAGTAAAATAATTTTTTTCTTTTTTTTGCAGTTTTTTGCAGCCACCTCCAGTATATGGGGCTGGTGCCCTACTCCTTTGAGCCACAGTCATCGCCCAGAATAATTTTTAATGTTTGGACAAAATATTCTAAATTTTTCTTTGACTGAGTTTGTGTATCACATTTTTAACTTGCATACTTATTCCCATTGTTCCAAACTACCAGGCTAAGTGAGGACTGCCTATATTTAAAGTGGCTGATTCTACAAGAAAGTGAAATGCATTTTTATCCAATTGGCAGTCTGTATATACTGTGAAAACATAACAGTAGTTAAAATAACATAGTGACAATCTACAAGAGGAAAAATGTTATTTATAGATAATTTCCATGTAAAACATCAGAAAATTCTATTTAAGCACATTTATCTGTTTGATTGAACTCTGACAGCAAGATGGTATCATTTTATAAGTTGTGACCTCAGATAGCATGATCAAGAAATTAAGAAATTGGGTGGTACCTGTGGCTCAAAGGAATAGGACGCTGGCCCCATATGCCAGAGGTGGCAGGTTCAAACCCAGCCCCTGCCAAAAACTGCAAAAAAAAAAAATTAAGAAATCATCATTTTATAAAATCAAGCAAATTTTAATTAAATGTAAATGATGCAGATTTAATGAGAATCTTCGTGAAAGGCATGACAAAAAGGTATTCAATGGGGAAGTTCCCCCAAATGATCATAATTGGAATTCTGTGACGTGGTTTCAGTTGGTTTGCTTAGTCTGGTTTTACTTTGTGAGTTCCCTTTATCTATAGGCAGCATCAGTATTGTCAATTCCCCACGGTGCTACTATAGCATTTGCCCAACAGTTTGCAGCTGTGTGCACACAGATTAAAAGACAAAAGTCAGTTTCGGTTCCCTAGCTTCCGAAGTTGCTTTGCCCTCGGCTTCTCTTGATCAGTCTACCTTTATTGTCAAGATCTGATGTGTGCTCAGAATTTTTCAGTACTTCTCTTACATTCCTCATCGAGGACTCCTAACATGTAGTGCCTACTGCTTTATAAAATCAGTGCCCTTGCTATGTAAACAGTTAAAGTGAACTCAGGAAGTTCACTCCAATGACTTAAAATCTATTCAATTTCCATCGCTTATTTTATTTTATTTTATTTTATTTTTTGAGACGGAGCCTCAAGCTATCCCCCTGGGTAGAGTGCCATGGCATCACAGCTCATAGCAACCTCCAACTCTTGGGCTCAAGCAAGTCTCCTGTCTCTACCTCCCAAGCAGCTGGGACCATAGGCGCCCGCCACAACGCCCGGTCATTTTTTGGTTGCAGCCATCATTGTTGTTTGGCGGGCCCAGGCTGGGGATTCGAACCCTCCACCCTAGATGTACGTGGCTGGCGCCTTAGCTGATTGAGCCACAGGCGCCGAGCCCCATCACTTATTTTAAAACTCAAATATTGGTAAAAAGGCAACTAAAGAAATGGAATCTGTTCCCCCCTCTTCTCTATCTCAGTTCATTCTAGATGCTATAAGAAAATACCTTAGAGGGGATAATCTATAAATAGTGGGAAATTTCTTGCCCTCAATTCCAGAGGCTGGGAACTCTAAGTTTAAGGTGTCAGTAGACCCAGTGTCTTAGTGAGGCTTCTCTGTGCTTCACCAGAGACTATTTGTGTCTTCACATGGCAAACGGGGAACATGGCTTCAGGTCTGCTTTATAAGGGCACTAATCCTGTTCCTCAGGGCTCCATCCCCATGACCTAATCACCTCCAAAGGTTCCACATCTCCCTACCATCACCATGGGTGTTAAATCTTAACTTAACAAATTTGAGGTTGCACCAGCATTCAGACTATCTGCCTTCTTACCTCCACAATTCTGGAAGTCTGAAAGTGATCGGAAGTGAAGAGTTTGGCCTAAGGAATGAGGAAAAAATGGGAAAAGGTGGATTAGAAATGTTTTAGTTGTCCATTGTTGCCTTCTCTGATTTGGAAATTTTTAGATTGCATTTCTCTTATTGTTGTGGCAACTCTTAATATATAATTTAATACTATAGCAGAACCTCTGTAACCAAGAGACTATCACACACTGGTCAACATATGGAGATGGGCAACATAAGGAACTAGGCCTGCTGTACTAATACATGCATGTGGTGTATGGCTGGTCTATGAAAAGTAGGTCAAATGAAGGAGATGGTCAATGTAGGGAAATGGTCAATATAGGGAGTTGGTCAAGGTGGGGAGGTGGTCAACTATGGAGGTTTTACTGTATAATGCATATTTTTGTATAAAATTTCATATTTTTAGTATCATTATCTTATTACAACACCAAAGATATTGTAGTCTTTAATTACTTATTTACCATTCCCTTCTTATGCTGTTTGTATAGAATTTAAAGTCAAGTAATTCTTAATGTAAAAAAGATTAAAATGTGCTTCACATGATTTATATTTTATTTGATCCATATTTATGTGACCTGATTTATATTTAATGTATTATCACTCACACTTGTTTTTTCCATTTATTTCTTCCCTCTAGATCAGCGGTTCTCAACCTGTGGGCCGTGACCCACAGGAACTGTATCAAAAGGCAGCAGCATTAGGAAGGTCGAGGACCACAGCTCTAGATTTACTTTTCTTATTGCTAAAAGCATATACTTCAATGCTATGATAAAATATTTTCGTCTTTCTTGAAGAATCTATAAGTGCCTTGCTCACGATCGCTCCTTCATCAGTGAACATAACATCAAACACCCCCATTTGTTCCTTTAGGTTTTTTAGTTCCTGTCTGTTTCCACCTTCCACCTCTCATAACATTTCAAAAATTATATTTGCTTTTTAAAAATTTAGATCTAATACATTTAGATCTTCCTTTAATGGAAAATATCCATTAAGGCTCATTGGTTTCCTTCCAAATTGTTTTATAATTTACAGGTGCATTTTATTTTTACATGTATAGTTTTTGCAGATTATTTTACATTTAGTTCAACACACATTACTCTCCTTATAAGGAACGGCTTCAAGTTTATCCCTTATATTTTGTCACTAAAGTTTTATCACTTTTTAAACAAAGATGGAAATAAAGAAATTATTTTTTGATAATCATCCTGATAGATTATATATGTAAGATATACCTTACAGAAGAAGGTATATTATTTAAGAGAAAGGGTATCCTGATGTGGGTTTTTACACAGAAAACTTAGTGTAGGTTTGTAACCATTGGTTTAGCCAGGCTTTCTTAGCAATGAAAGAGTATAATGATGGGACTCCTTTGATCTTTTCTCATATTCTAGACATTCGTGGGGTGTGTCTACTTGTAGTTATTTAGAAAAGCTTTAGCAAGATTCAGATAGTCTGCTGTTTCTTTTACTATCTAACCCAGTTAGCTAACCTCCAGCTTTGCTTTTCCCCTGGAGTGATATGACCATCATTTCTTATAAAAGGACTGATGACTCTGATACCCAAGGCCATCTGATGTCATTCCCCAAAAACTATCCTGGCAGGTGGTCCCCAACATTCCAAGAAATGAGAACTGGGAACCTTCTGGTGGGCTCATACTTTCATGCTATTTTCAAACAATTGGTTTCAAAATTTTTGCTTCAAAATCAGTTCAGATAGACCTCAAAAATGAGTAAGAGTTTTACTCTTGAAAATGGTAGTAACCATAAAATATCTCAGGGCATATAATTAAAAAATGATAACTGTAGAAACATGAAATTTTACGATTGCCAGGATAACAGGCTTCAAATATTACAAGTAAAAAGTTTGCTCAAAATATATGAAAACTATTAACAATGTAATTGATGTATAAAAATTCTCTGTCTTTATGGGAGCAAATGAGATAGATAATTCAGTTTGTAGCATTTTTTAATTTGAAGATTATCATACTGTGTTCTGAAAGTAATACATAATAACAATTTGAAATTTAAAAAATTAAAAATTCATTTGCTTTTACTTAGAAATAAATTGTATTACTGTTTTGGAATATTTCCCATCAGACTTTGTTTTTCAGTGTATGCAATATTTATTATTTAATTACAATTATAATTTGTGTACATGTTTTATTGCTGCCTATGTTTCGTCTTGTACTGTGAACATTTTTCCATGTCCTAAATAATCTCAGATAGAACATTTTATTGGTTGCCTATTGTGCCACTATTTTTATTGACTTACATAATGCTCCTCTATTTTTTTTTAATATAGATCATTTGTGGTTTAAATATTACCACTAGCTGTTTGATGAAAATTATTACATAGAAATTTGTATGCATATCTTTAATTCCTTTTCTAGGACAGAATCCTAAAGGGGAACTCTTGCTTAAAGCACTCAAACCTAGCACCAGAAAAAAAAAAAAATTGCGTTAATTTACATTTCAAACCAACAAGATGAGCTTTGCCTGTTTTCCAACAGTAGTTTTAGCATAATCATCCACAACTAATATTGCCAGTTTTATAGGTGACCTATTTGTGTTTTAATTGTGTTCTAATTCATATTTATTTGATTAATAGTGACGCCTCATATTTCACTTAATTTGAAATTTCACAACGTGAACTTTCAATATCTTGCTACGGTTTTTCCATTTGTTTTCTTTCTTTTCTTTTTCTTTTTTTTTTTTTTGAGATACAGTCTCACTTTCTTGCCTTCAGTAGAGTGCCATGGCATCCCAGCTCACAGCAACTCCAGCTCTTGGGCTTAGGTGATTCTCTTGCCGCAGCCTCCGGAGTAGCTGGGACTACAGGCGCCCACCACAGCGCCCAGCTATTTTTAGAGACAGGGTCTCGCTCTGGCTCAGGCTGGTCTCAAACCTGTGAGCTTAGGTGATCCACCAACCTCGTGCAGTGGCTCACGCCTATAATCCTCTGTCCTCTTTAAAACTCCTCTTTTGTAGGTGCCTGGCTGATTAGTATTCTATCTCCTCCCTTAAATTTTTCTCCCCTCCTTCACATCTTCCTCCTCTCCCAATTCCCCTTCAGGGCAGGTGAAACACGAGGCCAGGCTGAGGGAGCGCCTCCTCTCAGGCTCTTGTTTTCCTTCAGCAACAATCCACGGCAAATGTCTTACTTGCAAGGTTCAGCAGCATCGGAGCCAAAACACAACTGCGACTGTCTTCCGTTTGCCTTTTGTTTTTGTGTCTCAAAAAGTATCAACTACAGGCAATCTGCTCAAGAAACCGGAACGCTGAGACTCCTAAACTTGTTATTTCCTATAGTTCTTCTAGAGAAATCTGGGACTACTACTACTGTCCAGTCCTTACCCTGCTTCCTCCTTGTTTGCATATAATCAGATTAAACTAAAGCAGGATAGGGGTTAGGAGTCAGATCTTTATTTTTGAAATCTATGTTAGAGAAAATCCATCATCTATTTTCTCCTCTCTTCTCTGCAAACAACTACATATTTCATTTTGGGGAAACCTAGACTATAAGTTTAAAATTAATTCTTCTATTTCCCACATATTTATATTGTAATTAATAAATGTATGATGTTTTTAAAATTAATTCTGTTTCTCTTAAAACATTTGTTTCTAGCTCACATTTAGCAAAACATAGTTTGGGGGTTGTTTTTTTTTTTGCAGTTTTTGGCCGGGGCTGGGTTTGAACCTGCCACCTCCAGCATCTGGGGCCGGTGCCCTACTCCTTAAGCCACAGGCACCACCCCCCCAAAACATAGTTTTTGATATCAGGATGCTCTGATGTCCCTGCTTGTTTCTTAATTGTAAGCATAAAGACCTCTAATCATTTACTTATCGAAAAACTCTGTTATTTTTTTTTCCTTCAAGCAGTGTCTTTTTAAAATTTTCTTTTATTAAATCATAAACACATAGATCATGTATACATTAATGCATTTATGGGGTACAATGTGCTTATTTCATATAGAATTAGGAACACTTACATCACACTGGTTAATATATACCTCACCTCGTCAATTATTGTGTTAAGACATTTATACTCTATATTAATAGATCCAACATGTACCCTTGCAATATGCACCATAGGTGTGGTCCCACCATTCACCCTCCCTCGATCTGACTTCTCCCCAGCCCGCCCAACCCCTCTTCTCCCTCCTTCATCTTGGGCCATAGTTGTGATCTATTCTTCATATGAAAAATGTGAGGGATTATAAATTGGTTTCATAATAGTACTGAGTACATTGAATATTTTTTTCTTCCATTCCTGAGATACTTTACTAAGTAGGATATGTTCCAGCTCCATCCATGTAAATGTAAAAGAGGTAAAGTCTCCATCTTTTTTAAGGCTGCATAATATTCCATGGTGTACATATACCACAATTTATTAATCCATTCATGGGTGGATGGGCACTTGGTCTTCTTCCATGACTTGGCTATTATGAATTGAGCTACAATGAATAATCTAGTGCAAACATCTTTGTTATAAAGTGATTTTTGGTCTTTTGGATATACACCTAGTAGAAGAATTATGAGATCAAATGGCAGGTCTACTTTTAGATCCCTGAGTACTTTTCATACTTCTTTCCAAAAGGGATATATTAGTTTACACTCCCACCAGCAGTGCAGAAGTGTTGCCTTTTCTCCACATCCACGCCAACATCTGTAGTTTTGGGATTTTGTTATGTGAGCCACTCTGACAGGAGTTAGATGATATCTCAAAGTGGTTTTGATTTGCATTTCTCTGATGATTAAAGATGACGACAAGTAATTCCATTTCATTGTGGACAAAGGACATGAACAGAAGCTTCTCTGAAGATGATAGGCTCAAGTGCTTAGACACATGGAAAATGCTCTTTGTTATTTTGAACACATATTCAGTAACATCACTAGCCTTTGATTTCTAACCTATGCTTTTTTCCCCAAGAATACAGTAGTATACATTACAGAATTATGCCATAATTGAACAACAAAAGCATGGAGTCTCAATAAGTACTTGAAATTCTGTCCTTTGACAAGTTATTTTCATAACTCAGTACAAAATAGAACAAAAGTCCACATACATTTGAAGTATCTAAATAGTTGATGTAAATATGAGCTCTATTCATTTTTTATGTGAGTACAGATTTATCCTGAGGCTTCCAGGAGTTTCAGTGTGACCTTGAGTTTGGACTTTTCACTAATTTATTTAGAACAACAGAATAAGCTAGATAAGAGAGAATTCTACTTCTTTACCTGTTTCTGAAATAGCAAAGATATCTTTTGTTTATTAATAGAGATAATGTTTATAAATGCTAATTCAACTCTTGGATTGAACAGAACAGTAAAAAACTAAAAGGACAAAATGCTTTCAACATAATGTTAGAATTCAAGGTTCAAAGTTTGATTTTTTTTTTTTACTATGTATATCTGTATTGGTATTGGTTCTCTTACTGAGCTTGACAGATTACATATTAGTGACATAATTAAAGTCATCCTAAGTATCTGCCTCTAAACAGATTTTTATGACTCATTTGAATATTATTTTAAATTGTCTATAGCCTTTAATGATAAGAAAGTCTGAATATATTTATATACTTTTCATCTAAGTCTTTTTTTTTTTGTATAATGAATTTAGCAACCATTAGGGGAAAAAGATTCCATAATTGCAATCTTTAACACCATAGGTTTTGTTTGTTTTTGAATATCTTATGCAAGAATGAATACAGTATATTTTGTGTGTAGATTTCTTTCTCAAAACATTATGTTTATTCATTATTGAGGTATTTTGTTACAGTCCATTTATTCCAATTGCTATATAGTATGTCTTTGTATAAACATAAATGAATTAGTGCATTTTATTATAAGTTAACTCTTCTTTTTTTTTTTTTTTTTTGCAGTTTTTGGCTAGGGCTGGATTTGAACCCACCACCTCCAGCATATGGGGCCAGTGCCCACTCCTTTGAGCCACAGGTGCTGCCCATAAGTTGTCTTTTTTTCATAGCAGGTTAATTTAAAAGATATGTCATTAACATTTTCATATGTGCTTTGGTGTGTTTTTGCTATATAAAAACGCATGCTAATGTTCACATTTTTTAGATGAACATGAAAATGAATTTATGGATAATAGGGTATGTATATTTTCAGGTTTAGTAGTAGATAATAATTAGTTCTCCAAAATGCTTGTGCCAATTTACACTCACATTAGCTGGTAATTAAGTTTTTTAGGGATTCCTTATTCTTATTAATTTGGTATTTTTTGCCTTTTTCATTTTAGTCATTGTTATGTATGTGATTTTAATTTGCATTTCTCTAGTGACTAATGAATTTGAACCCAGTTTTATATGTTCATTGGATTTTAGAGATGCTAATTTGTGAAATTCTATTAGATACTTTTATGCATTTTTCTACTGGGTTGATGATTTGGCAAAGGAGGCTTTTCTATATCCTGTATGTTTCTTTATCAAATATCTATGACAATGTCTTCTTTCAAAATAGCAGCTGAATTCTCTATTAATGTTGTAAATTTATCCCTTTCTGAAGAAATCTACCTGTAAGTTATCAAGATCTTGAGGGTATTCTTTTATGTTTTCCTGCAAAATCTTTATTTTTTACTTCACTATTAGATCTATAACACAGCTAGAATGACTTTTTTGTATTGTGCATTAAAGGGTTGATTGAGTTTTTTTCTACGTAGATATCTAATTAACCTAGCCCCCCTTATCAAAAAGGACGTTCCCGTCCCAACAACCTTGAGATGTAAGCTGTGTCACAATTCAGTCGACACTCCCTGGATGGATCTTTTCCTGCTTTATGGATGTTTTTGCTGTATTTGTTAAATGTCTTACTCATGATGATGTTTTAAGGTATTATTAGCTAGTACCTTAAAGAATTCTTTACAATGCAACTCATTTTTCATAATGATAAATGCAAATTCATATTTCTGGATATTCAATAATTTATTTATTTTGAAATTTCTCATATTCAATTAGGTCATCCAGGTTTTTATCCCATGGTGTGTCGGATGAAGAGTTCCTACTCTTCATGACTTGACAGCTAAACATTTGTCTTGTTATTTTCTTGGTCATAATTTCTTCAACATGTGGCTTATCTTGGTGAATTTTTTAGACACTTGACCATTTGGTGTAGTTAAAACTAGATAGTAGAAACTCCTGATCTCTTACCTAGAAATACTATGTTCATTTGGTGCTAAAAGGGAAATCATGCCATGGCCAAACCCCTCTGCATTAAGAAACTGAGACTTTATTTCAAAATGTGTATGAAAACACCACACTGTACCCTGTGATTGCATTAATGTACACAGCTATGATTTAATAAAAAAAAAAAGGGAAACTGAGACTTTTCATGCAAGATAACTCTCCATGCAGCCCGTGATGTAAGCAGTTGAGACCACCAGTTTCAATCTGAATGTAAAATACAAAAGTAAATTACTTTTCCCTGTTTTTAATAAGACTTAAAACAAAGAAGAAAAAGAAATAGAACTTCTGTTTCCAGTCATGAGGGAGTAACAGAGATTAGATTTACCCTCCCCCTTGAAACAACTATACAACGAGCTAAAATGCATGAAAATGATTTCAGACATTTGATACAAGGTAGCACAAGACTTCCTCAGAGAGGGGATCAATTCCATGAAGAGCCCCCTGTCTTACTGGGTTTTTGTCTGAAGGATTTTCAGACTGAAGTGTGGGGAGAAGCGTGAATGGCCTAATACTCTAACCCAAAACACAGATTATTTTGCAACCAGCAAGTGAGCCAGCAAAGAATGGGGGAAACTGGGGTGTGATGGGGGAAGGCAGGCCGTTGGTGTTACTTATTCTTTGTTCTGTATTCAGATATAGCTGATAACTGATCTTCAATGCTCCACTCCCGAATAAAGCCCTCTTTGAAAATCTCATTATCCCAGAATGGCACAATCTTGCCTTCAACTTTCATTACTCATTGCCCTCCCCTTTTACCATTTTGGTAAAAGTTTCCTTAAAGAAAAATCTAGACAAACCTTCCACAACTTTCACTGACTTATTATTAAGACAAAAGTATATCTGAACATAGTTACTAGACTATAGTGCCTGTTGCCTGTATGATTGATTCTGCATAAAAACCATTTGTGTGATGGTCTAAATACAAAGAGTTGAATGAAAGTGACTAATAGTGTAATCTTATTTTATGTTCAGAGAAAATGGCAATCTTGTGTGGGATTACATACTTTAGACATTCCCTTCCCAACATCAAGCACAAACATTCAGTTATTGAGAGAACTCGTCTGGAAGAATAAACCAATCCAAGAAGATAGAAGAAT
The DNA here is from genome assembly GCA_963574575.1 of Galagoides demidoff. Taxonomy (NCBI): domain Eukaryota; kingdom Metazoa; phylum Chordata; class Mammalia; order Primates; family Galagidae; genus Galagoides; species Galagoides demidoff. The sequence goes on along the minus strand of CAUYQV010154844.1, from coordinate 1,136 downwards.
CTAGATTTATTCTTTAATACCTTTATTGAAATGGAAATTTGCAGCATAACTTTCCTCTGTGTTATTTTTCCAATTGATTCACAATTGGATATTCGGTTTTCAGCTTTAGGAAAATACAGTGTATGTTAAGAATTAATGAGTGAATCAAGTAAATCGGTATGTTCCCTACATTAAATGAGACCAGGTGATCGGTCCACATTTCCTGTCTATAGAATGCTGCATTCCAACAGACAGGAAGTCAGGGTCAGGGATTATTTTAGGTTATATTAACATAGAAGAAATGGTAAAATAACTCTCAGTGCATTCAACAGAAGATACGGCAACATGTGATAGAATAAGGGCTATCTTTTGATGGTAACTGAAAACTTAACTAGTTTTCTAGCAAGTCTGATCTTAGTACTTCTGGTTGAAACTTACTCTGACCTCAGGGCATGGAAGAAAGGCCATTCCTCTCTGAGCGCACGGCACTCCATGTTTTGATGCTTGCCAGCCTATGAAGTGGTCAAACAAAATTGAACGATGGAACAAGGTCATGGTAAGGGAGTCTGTGATTCGTAATCACTGGATTCGTCCCTGTGGAACACCTTGGTACCTAGGGGAGAATAATCATCTTTTCACCTCACTGCATAGCATTTTCTGCTTGGCCTCCTCAACCATCTCTGACGAGGATGACAACACACACAGGCTGAATCTTACAGTTTTCCTAATTGACGGACATTGACAGGGAGCAGAATATCTGGTAGTTCTCAGTATTGATTCTGGTTGAATTTCAAGGTCAAGGGTAGGCATTAAGTTCAGACCACTTACATCCCTTTCTGTCTACATTTTTAGCATTGAGGCAAAGAAGTCTGTCCATCCTTTCCCTACATCCTAATAAAGCAAACTTTCATTAATTCCCCTCCAGGTTTGTTCACTGTAATTCAGATTTATTTGCTAGAACTGAAGCTGAAGAAAGACAAAGTCATTGTTAAGTTTATTGTATAAGCTGTGATTCTTTTTTTTTTTTTTTTTTGAGACAGAGCCTCAAGCTATCCCCCTGGGTAGAGTGCCATGGCATCACAGCTCATAGCAACCTCCAACTCCTGGGCTCAAGGGAGTCTCCTGCCTCCGCCTCCCAAGTAGCTGGGACCACAAGC